>JAOPHQ010006071.1:0-20000 GCA_030340625.1 Merluccius polli
CCGCCCAGGTGTCCGTCTACCCCCGCCCAGGTGTCCGTCTACCCGCCCAGGTGGTCCCGTCTACCCGCCCAGGCGTCCGTCTACCCGCCCAGGTGTCCGTCTACCCGCCCAGGTGTCCGTCTACCCGCCCAGGTGTCTGTCTACCTGCCCAGGTGTCCGTCTACCCGCCCAGGTGTCCGTCTACCTGCCCAGGTGTCCGTCTACCTGCCCAGGTGTCCGTCTACCTGCCCAGGTGTCCGTCTACCTGCCCAGGTGTCTACCTGCCCAGGAGACGGTCAGGCAGCAGCACTCCTCTATAGCGCCATCGTTTGGTCAATATTTCTACACAATAGGCAAATTATAAAGTACCCTAACCCTAAACAATAACTAACTAAAGTGAAATTAAACCGGATACGTCTCACATTACAAAATGTTCAGAATGGATACAACATTAAAATGTCTGTTTAGGAGTGTAACCTGCTAACAGTACACTGTAGTGGATCCACCTGCTAAGATGAATGTGACATCTATAGCAGCATAGCACTGCTGTGGTGGTGCATTATAATAATCACATCTCTAGAGCAGTTTGATGCTTGAAGGTGTTATTTTTTAGTTATAAAGATGTTGGATATTCAGCAGATACCGTATTCACACTCCGAATTACAGTGATCTGACGCGGGGAACTAAAGACGTGATCACAGCTATGAGTAATTGCGTAATTAAACCGGATACGTCTCACGTTACAAAATGTTCCCTATGGATACACAACATTAAAATGTCTGATTAGAAGAGTTTCCTGCTCACTGTACAACAGGAAAAGCACGAATACACGAATACTCGTTGAGATTTGGAGCGTGTGTCCAATTAGTTTTCTGGTATTTATTGCACCTTACAGGCCACCGTAGGGGCGGTTATTCAGTTGGTTGTAATCTGTAACATCTCCACTCGATGCCACTAAACACTGCACTTTTAAGTTTTTTTTATATTGGATAAAAGGGAAATTATTTTCAAGTTCTAATGGAAACTAAACGGTGTGAAATAATGATAGATTTAATCAGACTTGATCTGATTTGATCAGATTGCAGTCTTAGTTTCTTGTCCTAATGAGAAAATGTGTGTGATGCCATGGGACCACACACACACACACACACACACACACACACACACACACACAAATATTAGTGTTGGTCGATTCCCTTAGCCTAGCTTAAGCGGGAGGAAATTAAGAAAAATCGACGTAAACAGCAATTTCACAGATAAGGAATCAATATGATATGTACACTTAGTCTCAACACAGGAAGACACCGCCATTACTACTAATACATTACAAATAAATACACATATGGGAACATTATGCGTATTTATTTTTGGACCGCCTGTTACAGAAATTAAATGAAAGCTGCGTGGCATTAATTTGTACCGCTCCGGGGCAGGAGGTGCACACAGACAGGTAAACAAGCACACAGACAGCCATCACCTCTGGCCCTGACTGTCTCTCCCGCCGCTCTGCAGAGGCCTAATTACGCCCCAGCGCATCAAACCGTTGGCATGCTTGTCTTCCGCCGCAGTTTGAAATCAGCGCATTATGCGTGGACCGTTTGTGCTGTGGGATTTGGGAGATCATTTTGTCAACAAACTCTGAAACCGGTTTTGCCGAATGAAACGGCGTTCAGGGTTGTGTGTGAGGCGCCCGGCGATGACACCACTTCGACAGCAAAGGGTTTCATGAGAGAGGATTTGGGAAAGTTTTTACTTAAAAGATTAGTGCAATTTGAGGCTCGTTTAATCGTTCACTTGACAGTTCATTTGCACAGAATTCAATAAAAATGAAACTTACTCTACAGTAAAAAACACTCTGGACAAACCAATTAAAGAGAGTCGACAAAATTTATAGTCTCTCTCTTTACATGCAGACATCATTATGACAAACTCGCTGCTCCTGTGTTTTCCCATCGGCCCATTGATCCAAAATAACCTGACGCCTCAACCGAAACCGAACCGAACTCCAGTCTGCCGGATGAGAGCGGCTCAAAAAAACCCCAAATAACAGAACAGGAATTATTATATTATATTATTATTTCGCTGTGAAAGAGTCACAAAGAAACCCTCGCAGTCAAAAACGCGGCTCCCTGATTACCGCCTTGTAGGGGATTTGGTTATTGTCGGCTGCGACGTCTGCGCGCCAAACGTTCCCACAACAGCCTTTGATGTAATTACTTTCCAAACGGCTCCCCTCCAGCCAATAGCCCTGCTCTGAATTCACGGCTTGGCTTGTTTGGAGCGTCATTTAAAAAACACACACCCGTGTTTTATTCCCCCGCCGTCCGTATACTGTAGAGCCACAACAACACAACGCTGTCCGGGAAGACGACCGAACGGGGGGAAGCATCAGCGCCTGTGACAGTTGTATAAAAGATATAAAAAATATAACAAGAGCATCCTCAGAGTCAGGGGCGCTGATGGTCGCCCATGGAGGACTTCCCCTCGCTTTTTTGTGGCCCAGCTGAGGATTGCGGTTGGAGGAGAGACTCGCACCGCCGAAGATGGTAAACATAAACTTCTCCGCGAGACACTTTTAAGACGCCAACTAAAAGCGTTAAGTGTAAAACGAAGCCATACAGTATACACGGCGCTATTCTTTACAGCAGTGCGTAAAAACCCGCGAGCTGTGATATACACTCACTCATGTATGCTGATGCCAATTGCCCTATTTCAATTTAACACATTGGGGTTATATCCCCTTGTTAAAGGTTTATTTTAAATAGCTAGCCATAGACTTAACTCTCGCTTGAAATACCACATCCCACCGTAACCTTCAGTCGGGGGGGGGGGGGGGGGGGATGAAGAAGACCAAGGCATGCTGTGACAGTTTGCAATTAGAAATAAAATACAAAAATACAAAAACACAAACGCTACGACGCCAGTGAATGATGCGGACGCCCGCCGCCGCCACGTAACAAAGTTGGATCCTTCAACGGCAGGTGATCAAATGAAAGCCAGCGTTAACCCCGATATCTGTCACTGTTGGTACCGGGGCATTACCATATGCGTAATGACATGATGATGAAATTTGCCTCGACAGACACCCCCCCCCCCCCCCCTCCTCCCCCGCCCCCCCCCCCCCCCCCCCCTTACATATTGAACTGCGGGGTGAGGAGGGGAATGCAATTCTGTTCATGTAACAAGACAAATTGTGCTTCAAGGTTGCTATTTTTATCTTTCTCATCACACAGGGACTGGAGAATCTTCCCCAATTCCCTCGCCAGTGGCTTAATGTGACACAGGCCTATTGCTAATCTGGATATTACGCAATTCATCAACCCTCTCGCTGCTACGGCCGTGGGTAGATATTATTCAGGTTTCTTATGTGGCCCGACTGCAATAACTCTGCCGAGGAGGTAATGAGCAGCGAGCAAAGTATTTTGGAAATATATCTCAAACCACCGCCGGCGGCGGCGGCGGCGGCGGCGGCTCTTGCTGCAACAGCGTGTTAGTCCAAGTCACTCCATTAAGCTAACCAAGTTATTTATTTTGCTAATCATACAGCGGCCGCCTCTCCGGCGCCACACCAGTGAATTGTTTAAAAAAAAACAAAAAAAACGAAACAAAAAAAATAAAAAAATCGACTGTTGTTGTTGACTATCTGACGTCTGAAGATACAGCAGAAATTGAGACCTCAACGTGGGCAAACGGGATTGGGGGGGGGGGGGGGAGAGCTGTTGTGGGCGTGTTGCCGGCTGATCTGATTGGCTGGTGGGGGGGGGCCCCCCCAAGCGGCTGCCATTTTGAGCCGGTGATGGACACGCTTTTAAGCTGCATATGTGATTCCCCCCCCGTCCGCCAATTAAGGGTGACCTGCCATTAAAGACGAGTACATCACAGCCCTTAACGTGCCGGGGGAGGATCAAATACTAAAAAAAGCGGTCCAGCGATAATGGCGGCGGCAGCGGCGGCGTACAGGGTTATCGATCAGCCCCCCCCCCACCCCCCCCACCCCCCCCCTGGGGTCCAGACCGGTCTGAGCATCCAGGGAGCAAATTGAGCCGATAGAGAGCAGCTCTGTCAGGGCGTTGGGGGGGGGGGGGGGCTGATCTGAACTAACCAGAGATCAATCACGCAGGTACTTTTTGTCCGTTAAGAAATACAATTTTAAAAAGGGGTTTAGGGGTTAGCGCCAAAAAAGTTTGTGTTGTGGCGTGCGCTCATGATGGCGAGGCGCCGCCGCCGCCGCCGCCGCCGCATTCGTTCTCTGAAGGGAAAAACAAAAGTTAAACTTGGCTCACTTGTCAGCAGCGGTTCAAACAACCGCAAGTGCCTGAGAGTCGAAACGTATCTCCTTTGTTTGTATGTCCTGGATTGTAATTGGTTAACGCTTAAATTGTCAAGAAGATGAAAGTTGGATGCCAAGAATTAAATTAATAGCAAACCCTCCACTGTGCAGTCGCAACACAATTTCCCGCCCTGTCACCAATCGTTCACGGCGAGGCGAGAGGCTGGCAGAGACTCCATGCGAGTTGTTTAGGCCGCCATAGTTTCCTCTAATTACTAGACAACAGAGGTAAGGGTTTGACAGCGACTGGCTTGGCATTGTGATTTGCCATCATTACTGTAATGAAACATTAAATATTTATCGTGTACGAGTCAAGCGGGAATAATTTTGCCCAGTGCCATTAAGGTTTCCGCTAACTATTACCGAAAACATCCTGTAGTGTGCAACTCTTCCAGCGCCGCTCTATGTGGCGTTATAAAAGATACGGCGTGAGCGCGCCTTATGAAACCCATTTATAATTACCGCTCCAAACATGCCGGCTATTGTGTTTGTTGTTCAAATTAAAAGGGGACAATTAACTCACATTGGAGTACAATCGACAAATCCCCGTTCCTGAGCTGCTAGCGGCGAACACCTTGTTCTGGGATTTGTTCAAAACATTGAAGTCATTTAAAATTGGGGACACCGTGACACTCATCCACCTCAGCTTATTTGATTGGCAATTTGTGTCAGGACAAAATATGTCCTCCACTCTCAAATAATGGAAGTACATAATAAATGGAAATGTGAATTTGAAAAGCTACTTCCTGTTTCAAAATGTGGAGGAAAAAAAAAAGGAAAACCCATCTAATTTCTTTATTTTGTGATCTAATATTCCCCTTCTGTGTGTCCCGCAGTTTTCACTGAAGCAATTTTCCAAACAATACATTTGTGTACAGGAGGGCACATGGTGTATTTTTAATGCCTACTTTTAACACCATAAAAGCCAGCAGTGTAGAGATGTCTTATCTCCACTCTCAGGCATTGATCACTCACTTGCACTCTTTTTTATGTGAAATTTGTAAAAACCGTCTAATAAAACGACAAGCAGGAGAAAACCATTAAAAACTTAAATTTCATCAGTTTCTGAAAAAAAAAAAATCCTTTCAAGGTTTTATCTTATAGCCCATTATGAATATAAATTGCTCTATCCGAGGACTAGATTCATATCTCCTAATGACTGCATGCCAGACCATCTTAACCAATTTTGATGCCTACAAAAAAAAAAAATATGGGCAGATTTGAATTTGCTGATTACTCAAAGAGTTGTGTGACATAACTCAAAACGCTGCAGTGATTTCCTGGCGTTTACAAGCTGCTCATGTTGCAGTCACAGATCATGTGAGACGTTAAGTATTGTCCTAGACTAGAGGAAATTAAACGGCAATAGGTGTTCACCTTATGCCCACAGACATTCAGCACCAATACCAGGCCGCAGGTCGCCATCATCATCATCATCATCATCATCATCAGCCTGGGTCAGTTGAAGCCGCAGCCACAGACGGACGCCTGTTGGTGAAGCAGGTAGCAGTAGCAGTAGCGGTAGCAGTAGCGGTAGCAGGTAGCAGTAGCAGTAGCGGTAGCAGTAGCGGTAGCAGGTAGCAGTAGCAGTAGCGGTAGCAGGTAGCAGTAGCAGTAGCAGTAGCCAAGCCTCCTGAGACCATCCATCCGCATCTTCTCAGAGTTTCTCTCCGTCAGATCGGGTCCGGCGGCCTCGACGCCGTTGAAAGCCGTCGTCCAAAAAGGTAAACAAAAACAGGAGGGCCAATCGGCACTCAGGGGAGGAGTTTCGGGTTTGTGACAAACAAGGTGCGCCGCAGTCTGCCAGAAAAAAAAAAACTAAAACAATGGCGGCGCTCGAGGAAAGTGTGGCTGAATAATGATGTTACAAAACATGAACAGAAATCTGCACAGAAGGCGTTTCTCAGATTAGGAAATGTGTTTGCTGTACTTCCAGTTGGATTCGGCAGGAGCGAAAAGAGCAGGAGTGTGACTGATTGGCTGAAGGTTGTCGAACAACGCGAGGCCTTGGCCATATTTGGAAATCAATTGCTGCCCAGCCAAGGCCAGACTGACATTCATTGCGAAACGCAAACGTGAAAACCATCTCCTGCAGAGAGCAGATGAGGTGTAAAACCTTTCATAACAACCAGAACCGGGTTTCTCAATGCCTACCATACACTATAACCTACAAGGATGCAAAACCAAAATCCCTCATCGCACACATGCACTACTACAGAGAGACCGACCGGCGTCTGTAAGGCTGGGAGGCATTTTTCTCCCCCCCCCCCCCCCCCCCCCCGCCAGTGTGTCCGGTGATGACTAACAAGATGGAGGCCGAACCGGGTTGCAACAACGTCATTCGTCTGCCTCTTCCTCCTCGTTCCTGATGGGATGTGACCTACATTACTGACGCTGCCTTCGTTGTGCGGCCGCGTCACACGCACGCCGTTAACGGCACTGTCTGTAGTAGCAGAGTTATCTCTCTCTCTCTCTCTCTCTCTCTCTCTCTCTCTCTCTCTCTCTCTCTCTCTCTCTCTCTCTCTCTCTCTCTCTCTCTCTCTCTCTCTCTCTCTCTCTCTCTCTCTCTCTCTCTCTCTCTCTCTCTCTCTCTCTCTCTCTCTCCATCCGTCCGCTGCCGTGACAACGCAACAAACCCCCCCTTGAGAATGAGCAACCGGCGGCCTCCTCTGCATCAGCTGTTCAAACGGGCGGGAGAGCGGCGGAGGTCACCTGACCCGCCCTTCTAACAAATGGCATGGCTTGACCGGCTGTCAGCGGGCGAGGGCCGGTCGCATGTTCCCGGTTATGAGTCAGGAATATTTAAACTGCCACGCCTGCGCCTGGATTACAAGAAGACACGCCACTCGCTGTGAGGAGGAGAAGAAGAAGAGGGATGTAATTAAAAAAAAAAGCCTTGGTGAATGCAGCGAGGATATCATTCGTTGCGTCATCTAAATACGAACAGTATAAATTATAAATAATGGTGTGTGTGTGTGTGTGGCTCCTATGGACGGAGCGAGCGAGGCCGCATGCTTGAGCATTTTAAAACACAGCATGCGCTTTTCTGACTGCAGGACAACCCGGTAATGAGCAGGAGTCGCATGGTTCCTCTGCACAGACGCCTGATTTCTTCTCTATAGGTCGACACAGCTCTTGGCAAAGTGGAGCTAAACGCTGGCTGCTGCTGCATCTGCTTGTGTGACCACCAGGCTAAGGCTAACGCTAAGGCTGATCGCTATGCTAAGTTGCGCGACCATGTCACCTTGCAAACGACACCCAGATAAATAATAATGTGTAGCAGATAATAACGATAGACTATATCCCCACAGAGTTAATCCCTACTCAGCTTCCACTTAACCGCGTCACGCTGCCGGTTCACATACCGCAACGCAAACAACAATAAAATAATGTCTTGAGTGAAGTCAAGTTAATGAATGTAGTCAAACATCACAGGTGAGGGAATGACCCCCAGCAGACGTCCCCTCCTCCCAGTACCACCAGTCCCCCCAGTACCACCAGTACCACCAATACCACCAGTACCACCAATACACTAGTCCCCCCAGTACCACCAATACCACCAGTACCACCAGTCCCCCCAGTACCACCAGTACCACCAATACCACCAGTCCCCCCAGTACCACCAATACCGCCAGTACCGCCAGTACCACCAATACCACCAGTCCCCCCAGTACCACCAGTACCACCAGTACCTCCAATACAACCAGTACCTCCAGTACACTAGTACCACCAATACACTAGTACCACCAATACCACCAGTCCCACCAGTACCACCAATACCACCAGTACCACCAGTACACTAGTACCACCAATACCACCAGTACCTCCAGTACCACCAATACCACCAGTACCACCAGTACCACCAGTCCCACCAGTACCACCAATACCACCAGTACCACCAGTACACTAGTACCACCAATACCACCAGTCCCACCAATACCACCAGTACACTAGTACCCACCAATACCAGTACCTCCAGTACCACCAATACCACCAATACCACTAGTACCACCAGTCCCCCCAGTACCACCAATACCACCACTACCACCAGTCCCCCCAGTACCACCAGTACCACCAGTCCCCCCAGTACCCCCAGTCCCACCAGTCCCCCCAGTACCACCAGTACCACCAATACAACCAGTACCACCAGTCCCACCAATACCACCAATACCACCAGTACCACCAATACCACCAGTACCACCAATACAACCAGTACCACCAGTCCCCCCAGTACCACCAATACCACCAATACCACCAATACCACCAGTCCCCCCAGTACCACCTGACCCCCAGCAGACGTCCCACCAGTACCACCAGTAACTCCAATACCACCAGTCCCACCAATACCACCAGTACCACCAATACCTCCAGTACCACCAGTACCACCAGTACCACCAATACCACCAGTCCCCCCAGTAACACCAGTACCACCAGTACCACCGGTACCACCAATAGCACCAGTACCACCAATACAACCAGTACCTCCAGTACACTAGTACCACCAATACCACCAGTACCACCAATACCACCAGTCCCCCCCAGTCCCACCAGTACCGCCAGTCCCCCCAGTACCACCAGTACCACCAGTACCACCAGCCCCACCGGTACCACCAGCCCCACCGGTCCCTGAGGACGACACACCGGCTGGGACAGACGAGTCCGTTTGTGGAGGAAACATTGGGGCCATTGGAGTTACACTGGCGCAGCATAACAACTCTGGGGATGTATTTATCGTAAGCGGAGTACGAAGTGTGCAAGGCCCCATTTACCAGCAGACGTCAGACGCTATGGAGAGGACTTCATGCAGAGGCATTAAAGAAACGACAAAAGGCAAAACAAATTGAACGCGTTAGACTATACGATCCCACCAGAATTGCGCAATAAAATAGCAATAATAAAAACATCATAACCCTACCTATGGAGGACAAATGGCCAGGTGTGGTGATGACCACTGACCATGCAATCTCCAAACACTGGGGCCCTGGGACACTGAGGCAGACCGAACCACTTCCTGTCACCATGTGGGGAAGGGTTGCTTTGTTACCTCAGGTAAGAACATGCCTTCTTCTTCTGCTGCTGCTTCTTCTTCTGCTGCTGCTTCTCCTTCTACTGCTTCTTCTTCTTCTGTTTTTTAATGGTGGTTAACAAACTAGCTAATTGGTGCATTTCCACCACCACCTGGCCGGGAGTGTGGACTTCCAGATTGGCATTAGAAAAGGGGCGTTTCATTTGGTGACAGGTAAGGCTGAGGCCAACTGAGGGAAACGCCCACACACCTGTCTTAAAGGGAAACACCACTTATGATTGATTGTACCTTTCTTAAATAATAATATGCAGTATGGAGCCCCACTAAAGATTAAATATTTAGCAATTAAATATTATTTAATCAGTGTTAAAGACAGCAGCAGGGCTATTGCGCAATGGGCTGTTGAGAATCGGTCGACGAGGGGGAAAACAAAGAGGATTCAACGTTGATCCATCGTCACACAAACCTGCGTGAAAAGAAACAAGAACAAGCAGCAAACAACAACAACAACAACAACAACAAAGTGCTGAAGCGACCACATTGTCTTCACTGTCAGCCTGCGCCTCCCAGCCGGTTCTGGTCACACCAGGACCACTTGACACCGCAGTACTAGCCGACATTATGGCAGCCATCATCATGTGACATCCTGCGGTAGACCATAAATTGACTCCCCCCCCCCCCCCCCCCCCCCCCCCACCCCCAGCATTTTCTTTTTTGCAAAATTCATTACAGTCACACAATCCCATAGTTTTAATCTCACAAGCTGTTTGAAGCGTACAGGCGTCTGCTTTCTGAGTGACTGGAGGTTAAATTACCTTTCCCAAGGACAGGGAGGCAAACATCGGTCGTCTCAGTGGTGGAGTGCGTTATTAAATTACTTCAATGAATATTAAATTAGTTATTTCCCAGTCAAAAGAGAGAAACAGAGAATGTATTTTTTTTTTTTTCCTCCTACATACCCAATAATGGAGGACAAAATATGAAATATATTTCCACTTTGCCTAAATAAAACCATTAATAAGAAGGCAACAAGGCGACTTACGTTCATCTATCAGTCTTGACGTTGGCTCATGCAGGCGCAGCATATTAACTGTCGAGATGAATTTATCAAGCGTAAAAAATACGACGTCTGCGCGGCCCTATTTACCAGCGCACGTCACAAGCTATAGACGACTTCATGCAGAAGCACACTTCCTCCGCTTGCACTTCTCCTGCAATTTGCAGCAGGTCACCCTTTGAAAGCATGCAAATGGGGTCAGGAGTTTGGTCTCCATCCCCTGGGGGACCGCTGGACCCCCACACACACACACACACACACACACACACACACACACACCCCTTCTGCACACAGCTGTCAAAAACTTAAAGCTCAAAAACATGAAGATACGTCCCCAGATATTAAACTTAAATGACCCCGCCCCCACCCCCGCCTTTTTAAAGCGGCCCACCAGGTGTGGGTGATGGGGTCAAAATTGTCATGTGACTACCCTATAGTGACATCACAAGTGGGGGGTGTCCAACCCAGATGTACGACGGCTAGATGAGCCTCCCGGTCGGCACGGTCCACTGGCTGGTATACTGATCTCTAGTCATCATACATCTGGGTGGACACTCCCACTTGTGATGTCACTAGAAGGTAGTGACATCACACATTTTGAAACGGCAGGTAATGGCTAATCACACTCACACCTGGTGGTAAAGTAGGGACCCTTCAAAAAGCACAGGTGACTCAGAAGACAAACAATGGACAACTGTTTTATTTCATTCCCAATCTAATGTGAAGGATGAATATTGTGGAGGATGAATATTTTGGAGGATGAATATTGTGGAGGATGACTATTGTGGAGGATGAATATTGTGGAGGATGAATATTGTGAAGGATGAATATTGTGGAGGATGAATATTGTGGAGGATGAATATTGTAAAGGATGAATATTGTGGAGGATGAATATTGTGGAGGATGAATATTGTGGAGGATGAATATTGTAAAGGATGAATATTGTGAAGGATGAATATTGTGGAGGATGAATATTGTGAAGGATGAATATTGTGGAGGATGAATATTGTAAAGGATGAATATTGTGGAGGATGAATATTGTGGAGGATGAATATTGTAAAGGATGAATATTGTGGAGGATGAATATTGTAAAGGATGAATATTGTAAAGGATGAATATTATGGAGGATGAATATTGTGAAGGATGAATATTGTGGAGGATGAATATTGTAAAGGATGAATATTGTGGAGGATGAATATTGTGAAGAATGAATATTGTGAAGGATGAATATTGTAAAGGATGAATATTGTGGAGGATGAATATTGTGGAGGATGAATATTGTAAAGGATGAATATTGTGGAGGATGAATATTGTGAAGGATGAATATTGTAAAGGATGAATATTGTGGAGGATGAATATTGTGGAGGATGAATATTGTAAAGGATGAATATTGTGGAGGATGAATATTGTGGAGGATGAATATTGTAAAGGATGAATATTGTGGAGGATGAATATTATGGAGGATGAATATTGTAAAGGATGAATATTGTGGAGGATGAATATTGTGGAGGATGAATATTGTGGAGGATGAATATTGTGAAGGATGAATATTGTGGAGGATGAATATTGTGGAGGATGAATATTGTGGAGGATGAATATTGTAAAGGATGAATATTGTGGAGGATGAATATTGTGGAGGATGAATATTGTGGAGGATGAATATTGTGAAGGATGAATATTGTGGAGGATGAATATTGTGGAGGATGAATATTGTGGAGGATGAATATTGTGAAGGATGAATATTGTGGAGAATGAATATTGTGGAGGATGAATATTGTAAAGGATGAATATTGTGGAGGATGAATATTGTGGAGGATGAATATTGTGGAGGATGAATATTGTGGAGGATGAATATTGTGAAGGATGAATATTGTGGAGGATGAATATTGTGGAGGATGAATATTGTGAAGGATGAATATTGTGGAGGATGAATATTGTAAAGGATGAATATTGTGAAGGATGAATATTGTGGAGGATGAATATTGTGGAAGATGAATATTGTGAAGAATGAATATTGTGGAGGATGAATATTGTGGAGGATGAATATTGTGGAGGATGAATATTGTGAAGAATGAATATTGTGGAGGATGAATATTGTGAAGAATGAATATTGTAAAGGATGAATATTGTGGAGGATGAATATTGTGGAGGATGAATATTGTAAAGGATGAATATTGTGGAGGATGAATATTGTGAAGGATGAATATTGTGAAGGATGAATATTGTGGAGGATGAATATTGTGAAGAATGAATATTGTAAAGGATGAATATTGTGGAGGATGAATATTGTGAAGAATGAATATTGTAAAGGATGAATATTGTGGAGGATGAATGTTGTGGAGGATGAATATTGTGGAGGATGAATATTGTGAAGAATAAATATTGTGGAGGATGAATATTGTGGAGGATGAATATTGTGGAGGATGAATATTGTAAAGGATGAATATTGTGGAGGATGAATATTGTAAAGGATGAATATTGTAAAGGATGAATACTGTGGAGGATGAATATTGTAAAGGATGAATATTGTGGAGGATGAATATTGTGGAGGATATTGTGAAGAATGAATATTGTGGAGGATGAATATTGTGAAGGATGAATATTGTGGAGGATGAATATTGTGGAGGATGAATATTGTGGAGGATGAATATTGTAAAGGATGAATATTGTGGAGGATGAATATTGTGGAGGATGAATATTGTGGAGGATGAATATGGTGGAGGATGAATATTGTGAAGAATGAATATTGTGGAGGATGAATATTGTGGAGGATGAATATTGTGAAGGATGAATATTGTGAAGGATGAATATTGTGCAGGATGAATATTGTATAGGATGCATATTGTGAAGGATGAATATTGTAAAGGATGAATATTGTAAAGGATGAATATTGTGGAGGATGAATATTGATCTGGTGTGCTGCACGCCACGGGGAGACGGACCGCCGGGTGAACATCGGTTCGCTTCGGCGAGAATAACAAACCTGCCAAACCTCCCCTGAACCCAACAACAGATATGAAGACTTCCCAACAACAACAACCAGAACCGAGGCGCTTCGCCCCCCCGGCCCACGCCGGTGTTCACCGAGGGCGTAACGTTTCACTGAACACACCGAACATCGGCGAGGAGGAGCGTGAGCATCTCTATTTGGTACACTCAAAGGGACCAAATCATTATCTTTTAATTACCGCCAGCGTGCATCAGGGGCCCCCGTGCGGCGGGATAATTCATCTTATGTGCAGGATGGCGAGCGGAGAGCAGATATTCAGATATAGGAAACAGTGGGGCATAGGTACAGTATTAGTAAATGCAGGCGGTACACAGTACTGGAGGAGTACAGGGTGGGGGGGGGGGGGGGGGGGGGGCGTGCAATCTTCATTCAGTCCATATAAAATCTATATATAATAAACAGAGTTCAGTAGGCAAACATTTGCGTAATTACTCCCATGTTCGGCTTTGTGTGCCCCACCTACTCTGCTCTCGTTGCTTTCCATATACCGCCGCCATGGAGGATAATTGATTAACGAGTCGCAGTGAATCACCGCCGATGGACCCGGCGCTAATATGATGAACTACCCGGCGACTGGTACTTATTGAACAGCACTAACCAGCCAAGGACACACTCACACAGCGGCGTCTCATCTGGTTGGCTGTGACTGGTACACATTAAACACACCATTACTATGAAAGAGGAAGGCTATATATTCAAAACCTAGTTTACACTTGAGGATACACATTCACACAAAACCAGAGCTCTTTGGGAGGCTTTTCCATTATTGGCGATATTTTTTGCATAGAGGCTATCGAGTGAAATGCTGTATTCACCTAATTAACTTCTATTTTTCCCCCAACACATGCCATTTGTCTCCTTTGTCCACTCGGTTTGGCTCTTTCTCACTGTGAACATTGACAAAGTGCCCTTGCGTTGTCAATGAGTGAGTCTAATAGTCCACTTATGGCACTGCTCATGTTTCTGGTGCAGCTGCAAGCCGACGGTTTGAGGTACAGTACAGTAAGTGAGTGGAAAAACTGCCAAAATATTGTTTTTATCTTTTTATTTCCGGACATAAACGTCCCCCACATCCTGGAGACCGACATGGACCAGACTACATGGACCGGACTACACTGAATAGACGCTCTCCTTGTGTAGCATGTTGCTCTAGTTTATAGAGCGATATATGGTGAGATACATCACATCCTGTGGACATCACATCCTGTGAGCATCACATCCTGTGGACATCACATCCTGTGAGCATCACATCCTGTGGACAGCACATCCTGTGAACAGCACATCCTGTGAGCATCACATCCTGTGGACATCACATCCTGTGAGCATCACATCCTGTGGACAGCACATCCTGTGAACAGCACATCCTGTGAGCATCACATCCTGTGAGCATCACATCCTGTGGACATCACATCCTGTGAGCATCACATCCTGTGAGCATCACATCCTGTGGACATCACATCCTGTGAGCATCACATCCTGTGGACAGCACATCCTGTGAACAGCACATCCTGTGAGCATCACATCCTGTGGACATCACATCCTGTGAGCATCACATCCTGTGAGCATCACATCCTGTGAACAGCACATCCTGTGAGCATCACATCCTGTGAGCATCACATCCTGTGAACAGCACATCCTGTGAGCATCACATCCTGTGAGCATCACATCCTGTGAACAGCACATCCTGTGGACATCACATCCTGTGGACATCACATCCTGTGAGCATCACATCCACATCACATCCTGTGGACATCACATCCTGTGAACCGGGGGAGACAACACCACTCCTGAAGAATCACAAGATCACAGAGGAACCCCCCGGACCCAACAGCTCAGCCATAAAACTACAGTTGGATGGATTGCTCCATTTTAACGTGTGTCAATATTTAATGTGTTTTTCTGCATGCATTTTGCATTTTCATGCATTTTCAATTCTGTAATATACATTTCCAATACTCCTCCTGAACTACAGCATCATATTTCCATATTAGCATTGGCGCTTTCCATTCAACATATTGATAATACAATGGCCATTGTTGAACTGATATATTATATATCCACCCCTATGAATTATATATGATTATTATAGTATAATTAGTAAATATAAAGATATTGCTCAGCTCCTTGGGTTGGAAGCATATTACTGGGATGTTTTGCTTATATATATATATATATATATATATATACACACACACACACACACCGGTATATATATATTATTATTAATAGTCTTACCCTTCCTTGCAGCATATCAATTAAAACATTTTGTATTAGAATGCAATACAATAATACATTATTAAAAAAATGAATAATGCAGAAAAAACACGGCCATTACTAATGAGAAAACGATTGGAAAATACGCGGGCTAATTGCTTTTTGTTAACTTTACAGTTTCTTATTGTATTTCTGTGGCAGGAAAGAGAAAGACCACAGCAGGAGGAAGAAGCGGTGAGGACCAGGCTAACGTTTCGCAGCTCTCGCATCCCTGCAGTCATTAGTCAGTGTCTCCCTCTCCAAGAACACATCCCATGTACACATCCCCTCACACCTCGCCCAGGAAGAGGTTCATCTGCATCCGAGCCCAGCAGAATCAGCCCATGAGTTATCTCCTCAATAACGTCTAATCAGACAGCTGCCGGTTCCTCCACTGTAAACAAAAGTAATTACAGTAGATGTGATGGATGGAGGGAGTGAGACACTTTGTGGGTCGGCCCGGGACTCTGCAGAGCAGAACACTTTAATTAGGGACCGCCTAACTCAGCACAACCGAATGAGCCTGACAACGCACACAATTGAGTTTCTAAAATAAGCTCCGGTTGTCTGTTGTTTTTACAGGTCTGGTCCAGTGATTTACTCCCAACGCTTCTGCCTAATGGCTTTTGGCAAAATTAATTGTTTTATTTTATTTTTCACCCTCAGAAATACACAGACAATTACATTTCATCACATTTAGGATGAAAACCGTCGAGTTCATTCTAGCCACAATTTATCATTCACACGAGTGGTGGAGTTTATATCTTTATATTTATGTTTTTTACCACATCTGGTCACTGCAAGTACATATGTAATGGATTTTTGATTTATTTGATCACATTTATTACATTTTTCAAATGTATTTTAATGATGGCGGTCTGATTCATTGATCTGAATTGGATGCAGTTTGAGCAGGCTAACATATATATATATATATATATATATATATATATATATATATATATATATATATATATATATATATATATATACATATACACATACATATATATATATATATATATATATATATATATATATATATATATATATATATATACATACATATACATATACATATATACATATATATATATATATATACACATACACATACATATATATATATATATATATATATATATATATAACATAAAAATACATTGGGACAGATACATTATTTGCTTACAATGAAGGCAACTACTAAATCGTGAAGAGAAAAATATCTTAAAAATATGTGTTATGTTTTCATATACATGTTCCTATAATTATTTGATCTCTGCTTTTTGCACTCAAACTGTGGATCCAAAGTAATTTATATTAGTTGTACCTTGAAATCAAGCAAGATGTCTGCCTGCGTGTCTTGCATGGAGCATCTCTTCATAAATGGTGTTGAAAATGCTGATTTAAAACTTCATAGTAATATTTGATAATACATGTAATACATGATACTAACTAACTAATAACACTAATACAAGTAATACATGAAACAGATGAGTAAATGATTGTATATATGACATCATTATTTTATAGAATAACTAATTATAATCTTGTCACATGTCTTATTTACTGACAGTGCCTTTCCTGTGCATTATATGTTACATATCATATGAATCTTTAATGATGACATTGAACAAAAGACACCAATACAACACACGGCTCTAATGTGATGCACAGACAAGACCACATTAAAGTTTCATGCCTGTACAGGAAAATGCTCTTCTGTCATGACCAACCAAACATGCGTGCAAACGAATAAATGATTATTAAATAAAGTGTATTGAAATGCAATTGCTCCGTCCAAAGCAAACCATAAAATGTGAGCGACTGTGAGAGTGTGCTTAGCGTGCGTTCAGTTTCAGAGACAAACACCAGAAAATGTGTTTCTCATGCAACACGAGTCTGACAGATGTTGTGTGGGGTCATCTGGAAAATATGAATACATGACACAATAGTGACTCAATATGACCAATAGTGCTTTTGGATGCATTTCCAAAAATGTCCAAAAATATTTTTTTACATGTCAAATGTTTACTGTGTACTGACTGTGTCCTCAAACCCTGAATAGTTCAGGGATTCAATGCATCAGAGTAATGAACTGCCTTTACATTCACTATTGTTATCTCAGAGTATTAGTAATAATAAGTATTACTGAAACTAAATCATCACCTCTCTGGTTCATTCATTCACATGTTCTGATAAGACCATATAATGAGCAGACATTGATGATCATACAGTTAATACTTACTGAATAGTTGTATGCATGCTACCATACTATTATGGAAAATATAACGTAAATATATGCAATTTGGAGGATGCTTTACATCGAAATCAATCAATATAACATCAATTATTAACATGTGGGAATCCCCTCCTACCGCCTGGGAGGAGTGTGCAGCCGTTTGAGCAGACATAATAGACAATAACTGTTTTAATGTGACTATAAATGTCTAAGTTTGATTATAAATGAGGATATATTTGTTGGGTTAAGGTTTGGCAAATAGTTGTTATACCAAAGTGTATGCAGATGGATGTTTTCTAATCAGATGGGTGCAGGAGTGTCGTTGCCACGACGATACTCACTCTGCAGCAAATAGGACCGAGTCCAACCACGCCGAGCTGAGTTAGAGATGTGAATTTAGCCGTTTTTATTTTTTTATTTTCAGTTGGCAAAGCCAGAGGTTGGATTTAGTTTTTAAAGCCTTGCTGCCAGTTTCCGTCTGGCGAAGTTTCAACAGCAACTTTGCTTTAAAAAAAAAAATGCTAAGATGTCATTTGCAAACTTGTGTTTCTCTGTGTATACGTGAACACAGGGTTTCAATTTCATAATCTGCTTTGTCATATTGTTGTTAAACGCCAAGACCGCAATCTTGGAAGCTATTATTTTTTTCCTGCGGTCCCATGATTACCTTACTGCTTGCGTCGGCCATTTCACCTGAGACAGTTTTCATTAAAAGACCGCAACAGCAGCAGCAGCAAACGCTGCAGCGTGTCTCCAAACGTCCCTCCCAACAAAACTACTCTGGCATTGAAGCTGTAGGAAGTTCCTGCTTTGACAGAATGGACGTTGTTCCCGGTGCATGATGGGACACGTATATCAGTGACTTACAATGGGACCCAGACAGCGCCACTGTCTCCATTCAGCGCTGTAATCCGTATATTTACCCACAGCTCTGCTCTTATTGAAACATTTGGGCTGCGGCTTTACCGCTTAGCGCTCGAGTCGTCTTTATTCATTTCTGTAAGTTGGCATTTCCTCTCGTCAAAGGAGAAACATCCATCCCCCATTCCTCCGTTTTTACGTCCTTGTGCCAACAACTCGTGTCCAGCAGAGCCGGCTGGTGGAGTGTTTCTAAGGAGCGTCCTTTTCTTTTTTCATATTTCATATTATTATGGTTTCGGTTCGGTTGAGGATTTCGGTATAATCTCAGAGCAAACTGTTCTCTTGAAGATGTGTACACACACCGGGATTAATGTTGAAATGAAACGCAGCAAAGAAGATCCGATAGATAAAAATAGAGAGAAAATCACTTATATAAATGTGTTGTCATATGGAAACTCACTGAAACGCTAAAACTGAGATGTACAAGAACCACATCTACTTTTAGTTCTGTATCTAGATTTGTATCTGGAGGGTTTTAATGGTTTGCTGCTGAGCCTTGTTCCCAATTTGAGAACTTCCTTCCTTGACTTGTTAATTAGTAGTAGCAGAGGGGAACGCTGCAGTCGCAGGTAATGAGCAGCGACCTCACCCATGCTCCTCAGACTGCTTGGGATATTTTCTGTTTTATCCCAATATATCTTTTAAATGAGCCACAATAAGGATATGGATTTCATAGGATGTATTCAGGGTCACAATGTCCATATGTCTCAATGTGCACATACTGCTGCAACCTCCTACAGGAGAGAACAGTGTTGGTGTTTCTGTCACTCGTCTGGCACGTATGCAATTAAATAGAGAAATGTGAATATGACATATTTTGATCCTAAATAATCAACACAGAGGGAAATTGTATTATTAAACGCCCAAGACGAAAGTTTGACAGCAGTTAACGTTTAATTAAAAAAAGGTAAGTATCAATTTTTCGCCCTCGGCATGAAACATATTACAGTCGCTCGCCGCTCGGCCTCGTAACAACCTACCCCTCGCTCCGCCTCGTAACAACCTACCCCTCGCTCCGCCTCGTAACAACCTACCCCTCGCTCCGCCTCGTAACAACCTACCCCTCGCCCCGCCTCGTAACAACCTACCCCTCGCTCTGCCTCGTAACAACCTACCCCTCGCTCCGCCTCCTCGTAACAACCTACCCCTCGCTCCGCCTCGTAACAACCTACCCCCTCGCTC
>JAOPHQ010006071.1:25000-30000 GCA_030340625.1 Merluccius polli
ATTATTATAATATATCCATATATTATTTTAATTGATATTCTTAATAATGTGAATGTTATCATAATAATAATGCAAGCTGCACCAATACGACTTTTACCGGAAAAACAGAAACTTTGCAGGGGGAGAAAACAAGTAAATTAAAAGATAAGTTCATTCGTCATGATTACATGGACACTTAATTATCCCGCCGGCGAGGAGAGGGATTCCTCCTGATTAGGAAGTCCTTCTTCATTTAGAGCTGCAACTTTCTATTCACATAACATGAACCTTTTACCAAATGTATGGCTCTCCCCCTTCCCCCCCTCCCTCCCCCCTCCCCCCTCCCCCGGGACCGCTTCCCTCCGCCGGTACAACTGTGAAATAAATTGTCCTCCTGCCGCCATTAAACCTGAAATAACCATGAAATCAATAGAAATTACACCAGGCATGAAGCTCGCACACTTGACGACGAAAAAAGGCGATATAGTTCCTATATGCTCGGCGGGTCGGTTTACATACTTAATTTGAGTCAATTACCCGTCCTTGAATCAAACGGGACTTTTTAATGTGAATAACCGACCGGTTGTTGTTTTAGGATTTTCTAGGAGGAAAATTGTGCTGCTGCTATTGTTTGTAAGTTTTGCAGCTGATTAATATTGGCTTTCTAATTAGGTCATTTGTAAGTGTAATTACACACCCAAAATAAGTGGGAGAAAAATCTTTGCTCGACTGCATATGAAAAATTGAGTTAAATGATAATATTGTATAAAAGGTCTTGACTTTGACCCGCTTGTTAAATGTTAATTGAACTTAAATGTAAATAAGATGCATATCTCTCAGGGCGCACACACTCTCGTTAAAATGTTCCTCAGAGCATCGAGACAGAAAATAAATGCCATCTACCCATTTCTTTCCATTTCATAATTTTATCATTTTAATTTCATAAAGATTAGCAGCCTGTTTGAAAACTCTCATTAACTGCATGATCTTAATTGATTCAAATTGCCTTCACCCCCCCCCCCCACCCACCCCTGAGAGCCATGCAGGGACGTGCCGTCCAGCCAGACCTCCACCTGATTATCAGCACCATGGATCCATTCAGAATAACATCCTGGGGTTATGTTAGGTTATGTTAGGTTATGTTAGGTTATGTTAGGTTAGGTTAGTTTGGATTAATGGCATTTTGTAATGTTCACCCGATCGTCACGTTGGTGATCAGAAGTAAACTACAACCACAACAACGTCGTTTTCTCCGCTATCCATCAGAGAATCAAAATCTGTCGATCTTGAGAGGCGGTTGGGACAAACACCGACGGACGGATTCATTTGCAGCACATAGTGGCACTCATTTTCCTCTTGGCGGTTGCAAGGTGGTTCGTATAAAAGAAAAGATGCAGTGGCAAACGAAATGTGTTTCATCTTATTTGCATTGCAAAGAAAGGGCCATACATCCTCCTCATCCTCCTCATCCTCGGAGGTTTTCCTTTCCTTCCCGAATGTATATTATAAATATGTAAAAGTTTGTACCCAAAAGTGCACAGCGACAAAAATAAAGAAACATGAATAACTCTTAAAATGCAAAAATCCATCTAAAATAATACAAAATACAGCGCAGGGGTGGGGGGGGGGGGGGGGGGGGGGGATGTGTGATCGCCTGGATGTGTGATTCTGGTTAGCGCAGCGAGACCTCTGTTACATTTAAAACCCATTACTGGGTTATCAGCGATGCGTAGCGTGACGAGCGGCGCAAGGGCAATTAGCAAAAACGCATGGAACAAATTCACACATGCGACGCCGGCGATGTCTGCTCACTCGGAGACATTAACAATGCAAAGTAGCGGCGAGCAGGAGGCGCCAGGAAGTAGGCCACCGGTGCATTGTGATGTTTTATTTTACTTTACCACCGCCGCATGCATGTTTAACGCATGCATTATTAACAATGGGGCACAGGGACGAAGTCGGACCGTTCACAGACTGTTTAGATACCCACACACCCGGCGTTGCTGAACGGGGGGGTCAAAGGTCGCCTATCCCAACTTCCCTAAAGGGGTGAGACAGGGGGGGAGACTCAATGCCGTCCTTCACAGGTTCTCACACACACACACACACACACATAAAACCCCATGTGCCCGGGTGTAGAAGCGTGTGTTATTGTAGCCTACACAAATCTTGCTCTTTTATCCGCCCCCCCACCATCCCAGTGTGTGTGTGTGTGTGTGTGTGTGTGTGTGTGTGTGTGTGTGTGTGTTTCAGGTCCCCGGTGCCCACTGCTCAACACCGCCTCCCCAGCGTTAATTATACCACTTTCTTCCCCCCCCACCGGCGCCAGGCTGGGATGCGAGAGTAAATCTCGATTCTCCTCGGCGGTACAAACGACCGTTTGAAGACTCGCCGGCGGTGAGGCCCTGCAGGTGAGGTGGACCCTTCAACACCCCTCCCACCCCCACCTCCACCTCTTAGCGGTACAATCTGGGTTCGCCACACACACACACACACACACGCAACGACACACATGCGTCTTGGTCACCGCATTGGTGACCATGAGCTCAATTGGTCCGAGCGGAGCTGAATGGAGAGCGAAGGTCTGCTGCACTCATTCCCCCTTCAGCCGACTGTGTGGTGATTTTAGCAGAGGCGGTTTATCCGAAGCAAGGAGCAGCTAGGGGTTAGGAATCAAGGAATCAATTGTTCAAGGACGCCTACAGGTATGAGGATGAAAGACGGCCATGGGGATCGAACCCAGAGAGGACCACCCTAGCCACTGAACCACCCCCCCCCCCCCCCCTTTTATGTGCAATGATGGTGCCGACTTCTTCTTATTACAAATACCGCAGGGTCATTATACATGAATTACACCTGTACATATTCTCTTCTCTTTTAATTTATATTCTTATTTTATATCTATTTTTAATATTTATATTTGTATAATTGTATAGATCCGTTTTTGCACCAGGGATCGAAGGGAAACGGCATTTCGTTTTTTGTGTATGCTGTCCTGTACATGGGGGCGGCAGTAGCTCAGTCCGTTAGAGACTTGGCTTGGGAACCGGAGGGTCGCCGGTTCAAGTCCCGCACGGACCACAGGACGGAGTGTGGACTGGTGGCTGGAGAGGTGCAACCAGTTCACCTCCTGGGCCCTTGAGCAAGGCACCGAACCCTTAACTGCTCCCTGGCGCCGCTACGTGTCAGCCTGTCACTCTCCACCATCAAAAGTTGAGTGATAAATGAATTTCCCCCAATGTGGGATTAATAAAGTAAATCTTATCTTATCTTACATGAAAATTGACAATAAAGTTTGACTTGATGAAAGGAGCGTCTCACAATTCACTTAATAAGGAACAACTTTACTTTAGGAGTCGGGTATCGCCCAATCTAACTATGACAGCTCAAAGACATATGTACCGGAGTTGCCGTTGTGTTTAAGGGACAAAGAAATCCTTTCAGAGACAGACGGACTGAAACAACAATCCAATCATTTTCAAATATTTCATCCAAGATGTGACGCCGTTGTTGACAGCTGCTCACATTCATTATCTCATTTAGTTTTCCCCCGCGAAGGCACAACTCAAACAATAGTTTAGAGGCGGCGCATGATTTACGCTTTAATTGCAGGATTATTCAGGTAGCTGCGCGCGCGGAGACGGCGTTCCCGCTCCCCCCCCCGATAGGAAACAGATTATGCGCATCCCCCAACCCGAACCGAACTCGCTCCACTTGACTCCCGCTGAGCCCCTAATTCACCTGACACACGCAGAACACATTCAGATTTGCTCCGGCTTTCATTAGATCCCTGCAATTAGTTCCCAAAGTAACACACATTCATATTCACGATTAACGAGCTGCTCATCATCATGCGTATAGATTCATGTGTTCCCTGGTAATACCGAGACAGTCAGTGTGTGCGTCGCGAGCCATGCGTCGTTGTTGACACGCTGGATGCGATGATGATGTGAGGAAAGGATGTGAGTCGATCCTTTGAGGGAATTAAAGCAGCTTTCCTGATCCAGGAAATTAAGAGGTTATGGGGCGGCTGAGGAAACTGTAGTGATGTTCTTTGAGGAAGAAGGCCGCCGACACAGGATCGCTTTTAACTCACTTTATTTGTTTAGCTTTCGGTATATTATCTATGAAGCAAAAGGAGAGGAATTGTATAATTCACGCGTGGAGCGACCCCTTAGCCGGATATCTAACAGATACGCGGCCTCTAGGGTTTCTGCCCCCCCCGCTGCTCGTGCCCTCGATAGTACCTGGGTAGGCGTGGCCTCTATGACGTGTACTATGCTCTGATTGGCCAGTGCTGAGCGCCCGCCCCCCCAGTGTATTATGTGTGCTGCCATCTGGTGGCCAGGTGCGGTTAATACAGCTTATATATTTGTTTCTATTCCCTAGTGGCTATGTGTGGATATTACAGCCTGTTGATACATATGGTATTATTTATTCGTAACAAAACCAGCGGCGGCGCAAACTATGAGCGGTTTGGCTGCCGAAACAAAGACGGAGTTCAACCGGCCGGCGTTCGGCGCGAGCAACAGACGGAGGACAAACTGACACCGGCGCCGCAAACGACCGCCGCGGTTTTAATTAGGTCATCGCCGCTCGGTACAGAGACGGGTTGAAACCGTGATCAATAGGAGCTCTTGATTCTCCTCCGTTATTAATCACTATTTAATGTCCACGCGCTTCGTCGGCATGGATCCCATCGCCCGCCGCCGCCGCCGCCGCCCCGCTGCTCCAGATATCCTGGAGGCTGTGTGGTCCTCTGTGGCCTTTTGATCATTCAGCATTCATAAAAGTATAGATATAAAATACACAGATATTATGCGTATCATGTATGTTCTTTATTATTTTATGTTAAGTTTCATATTTTTAATATTAAGTGTATATGCAACACACAGGCAGCCGGTTCCTGCGCACCAGAAGGGCCTCAGGGTTAAGCGTGTGTACGACGCGCGTGTGTGTGTAGACATGTTTAATGTATGATGTATTTGCACACGCGTGTGGGCTGCAACAGCAGATATACG
>JAOPHQ010006071.1:32500-62217 GCA_030340625.1 Merluccius polli
CCGGGGGGGGGGGGGCACCCGGTTCCGCTCCCCTGGAGTCACAAGGTCCCCCGCTGCTGCTGACAGATCACAGCCTCCCACCGCCGCGGGAGAGAGAGAGAGAGAGGAGACCCAGTCGTACGGCGGCGGCGGCGGCGGCGGCGGCGTACGACTGGGTCTCCTCTCTCTCTCTCTCTCTCTCTCCCGCGGCGGTGGGAGGCTGTGATCTGACGACGGCTCCCGTCTCCCGGCGTCCGGGACGAGCCTGGCGCCGCGCCGCCGCCGCCGCACGCCGCCAGACAGCGGGGACGTACCCACGCGGCCGCATTGGCACCGAGTCCAGGAGGACATTCGTTTTATACTTATACCTATGTGCACACACACACACACACACACACACACACACACACACACACACACACACACACACAAACACACCCCCCCTCACCTTTTACGCTGGGCCTTAGCTTTTCAGCGGCGTCATGGCTGAGGCTGAAATGAAAGACACAACAAGAGGAAAACATTAGCTTCTGCAAAATCATAACGAGATACGGACACACACAGACACGCCACTTAAGACATACTATTCATATTTCGAGTGTGTGTTTCGCAATCTGCATCGATTTTATTGTCCCCCCCCCCCCCCCCCTTGCGCCCACACCCTCCCCACTCCTCCACCCTTTGTCTCCTTGCCTTGTTTCTGCACCAACCTTGCCACGGCGAGCGGGAAGCAGAGGGCGCCGAGCGTTATTTAATTAGCAACAGCAGCTGAGTGCTCATGTGGAACCGAGGTGAGCTAGGTGCGGGCGGAGCGGGGGCGGCGGCGGCGGCGGCGGCGGGGGGGGGGGGGGGGGGGGGTATGGTAGAGAGAGGAGGTGTCCAAGGTGTACAAGGAACGAGCTCTCCTCCTCATCTTCCCAACATCTCCTCATCTTCCCAGTTTGGCCAGAGATCCTCAGGAGGATCCATAACGCCTGACATGGGCGACCTTTACGCAAAATTTAACGTCCTCATGTTGAAATCGGCCGGAATTTAGGCAGAGAAAAGGGAACCGCCTATTGGGATATAATTAGACACTGTGAAATGATTATTATTATTAGTAGTAGTAGTAGTAGTAGTAGTATTATTGTTATTATTATTATTATTATTATTATTATTATTATTATTATTATTATTATTATCATTATTAATAATAATATTGTCATTATTATTGTTGTTGTTGTTGTTATTATTTATTTATTTGATTTTTTATTTTTATTTTTTTCATACCCAACAATTATTTCCCTTCACTTTTCTCCGACTTGGCCTTTGTCTCCTCTCCAGGTTCCTCTGCAGGCGTCTGTGAGAAGCCGCTACGCTAGCAGCTCGTTGTGCGGCGGCGGCGGCGGTGGCGGCGGCGAAGAACCAGCTAGCGTAGCATGTGCGGCGCATGATAAATGTGCGAGCGGACGCCTGGCAGCGGAGCGCGGGGAGCTATTTTAATTAGGCTCTTGAAGTTATGGCGTGACCCATATCTCCTAATGAAGGCATCATGACTGCTCTATTTACATATCTTTAGGCCCTTAATGTGCGACCGTTGGGAGAGGCCGGCGGCGGAGCGGCGGAGCGGCGGAGCGGAGGCAGGCGGCGGAGCGAGCGGCGGTGACCGCAGCTTCTCAAGGTTTCTTCTCATGTGTTTCGATGGGGCGAAGGGATAGGTCGGCCCTTTGTCACGCTAAATATAATGCGCCACACTGGATAGTTCTGGCCAAAATTTGGCGTTAATAGGCTCGGATTCACGAGTCACAGTCGTTCCAGAATCAGGTTTCCTCAGATCACACCAGAGCTTCTCCAATTCATTTCAAAGATCGTGTTTCCAGCGGCTGTAGTGAACGAACGAACGAAACAAATATGAAAGCATTTGACTTACTAAGCATCACACAAACCCCATAATGCACGAATAACCTCACAGCAGTACGCAATATATCACCAGGGACAGATCTCAGAGGGTATCCGAACAAAACGACATTCCTCTATTCCCCCGTGTGTCTGGGTGTTGTTTTCCGAGGCCAGGGGAAGCTGAGGTGAGGATTTCCACGCCACCGCCGCCGCCGCCGCCGCCGCCTGCGATGCGATGCGCCCGTGGCGCCGCGAGGGAGTCGAGCGTGCAGCAGGACAGACAGACAGACAGACAGACAGACAGAGTCTGGGGTAATAACACAGCGGCACAGAGGTGACTTTGAGTCTGGAACAGCTGTCCTTGTTTCGGGGGGTCCATCCGCGGGAGGAAGAGTCACCTTCCGGCGCCGCTCACCGCTCGGCACAATCAACAGGACGTTTAGGACAATGAGCTATTGAGCTTGACGCCTTAATACGGTCCGGGCAATTGTCATCAATCCTCAAGCGGCGGCCTTGTCATGAGGAAGATTTGAGGCGGTGTGAAAAGGTGGTGCATGCAGGCTGGGTGGGTGGGGTGTGTGGGTGTGTGGGGGGGGTTTGGTTCGCTTGTCCCATTAGCATCATGGCGCGTGATATGCCAACCTTCACAGCACCGCGCCTCGGAAACCCAGGGGTGAAAAGGGGAATTTCACATGATGACACGTCTGGGGTCGTTTTCACACCCGGCCGGACGGTTTGTAGGTTTGCTTGCTTCAATATTCAGGTGTGAGCAGCAAACCCATAACCCATTCAGACTCATTGTAAACACACGTCGCTGCGTCTCAGGACGGATGTTGTCCTTCTGACGAACGTGTCGCCGTTCATTTTTGGATTAGTTTTATTTTTATTTTAGATAGACAGACAGACAGACAGACAGACAGACAGACAGACAGACAGACAGACAGACAGACAGATAGATAGATAGATAGATAGATAGATAGATAGATAGATAGATAGATAGATAGATAGATAGATAGATAGATAGATATGAACTTTATTGATCCCCGAAGGGAAATTCAGTCGTCATAGCAGTAACGGTACATACAGTACAGTATTGCGCAATTTACCGAAAACAGAGTAAATGAAAATAAAACATCAAGAAAATAAAGTTGAAATGTCTAAAGTTAGACCTATTTTTTTCACGCATAGTCGTACATTTTCCTATTTTTTCTTCTTCTTCTTCTTCGAGTTTGTGTTTCACGGCATAATCGCAGGAGGAGAAGCAAAAAAAGCAAAACATTTCATTCACTGATATATCGGCGTATTAATGAGGTGCATGGTGGTTGTAATGCTCCTGTTAAACTTTACGCCTTCAAAGCACATTTTCACAGTTTCCACGCAAGGCGGCTTTGTGGACGTAAATCAGACACCCGGACATAAAAGCCGAAGACGTCCGCAACGCGAGGGCTGAGGGTTCGCGGTGACCACTTCGGTGTCATTGTCTGCCGGTTCGCCCACATCAGGAGTCGCACAATGAGAACGCATCCTGCGGCTCGACACGCAGGAAGTACTTCCTGCGCTTGTAAAAAGGAAAGCGAACAATATGAACACAGCTGGAAAAAAACCGAAGGTCGACGCGTTCATTAAGAAGGCCGATATCGGTCGTGAGAAGCAGAGGTTTGAGCGGTTTGAGCGGTTTGAGCGGTTTGAGCGGTTTGAGCGGTTTGAGCGGTTTGCTCACATGATGGGTATCAGATATCTAAATATTGGAGCAAGCAACCATAAGAAAAACCGTCTGGGGTGGCGCACAAAAGCACAGGTGGTAGTAGTAGTGTGAAAACGGACCCTTAGAAATGTTAGAAAAGTTAAATTCCCCCTTTTAATTTGGCATAGCGGTGGAAACCGTTCTCCATGTGCTCCTTTTTCTCTCTTTTAACCGAGCGGTTTTCATATATTTACTGTGTCTAAAGAGGCTTCGCTTTGCTTTTTTCTTTTTTTTTTTTGCTGTGAAAGAACTGGGTCACCGACAAACACTGTCTTCTTCCAGGGGCTGGTTGCTAGGGCTCCTCATGCCCAGGAGGCGGGGAGACGGGGCCGGCGCAGCGTGTGTGTGTGTGTGTGTGTGTGTGTGTGTGTGTGGGTGAGGAGGGAGGGAGGGAGGGAGTGAGGGAGGGTGAGAGGATAGTCAGATTATTGCAGCCCCCCCCCCCACTAAACAGCGAGTCATGCCTGGATTACTAAACTAATTTCAGAGAGAAGGTTGGGAGGTGAAGGCATTTGTGTGTGTGTGTGTGTGTGTGTGTGTGTGTGTGTGTCGGTGTGTGTGTGTGTGTGTGTGTGTGTGTGTGTGTGTGTGTGTGTGTGTGAGACGGCAGAGGGCTACAATTGCATACATGCAAGATAGCGGTTCTTCGCAGTGCTGGGCTTTGTAGTGTTGTTTACTTTGCATGCTTGTGTGTGCACTGGCTTGCATGTGTGTGCGTGTGCATGTGTGTGTGTGCGTGTGTGTGTGTGTGTGGGGGGGGGTATATCAGATAAGGGGACATATGGGGATATATATGGGGGGGATATTATATCAGATATGATATATCTGCCCGTGTCTCAAGATACTTTTGTCTCGGCCAGCTGCAAACGAATCCTCAATTTAGTTTGCCGCTGCTGTTTGTTAAAGGCAAACAGTCCTGCGTTCTGCTGTAAAAGGCGAGGGGGGGGGGTGGGGGGGTGGCGGCGGCGTGTGTGTGTGTGTGTGTGTGGGGGGGGGGGGGGGGGGGGGGTGGCGGCGGCGTGGGGGGGTTTGAGTGCGTTTCCATTCAAACGAATGAGCCCAGGTCCCCAGTTATCACTGGTTATTGTTCCAATCAGGCCGGCTTTGAAAGGGAAAGGCACGCTCTCCTCCGGACAGCTCATTAAGATAACACGCAGACGCGGCTCCCACATCACTCCGGGTTTATTAAAGTGCTCCTCATTTCGGCGCCTTTGTCTCCGGCGGCAACCTCCGTCTTTGTCAGCAGCAATTGGAGCCAGATGGCACAACAAAGCTGACTGTCTGGAGCTTAAAGAGTAATCTCTGATGACAAGGGCAATAGCTCAACTTTACCACCTCCATAAACACGGATCCACCTGCGCCGCCGCCGCCCAGGTGTGTGTCTGTGTGTGTGTGTGTGTGTGTGTGTGTGTGTGTGTGTGTGTGTGTGTGTGTGTGTGTGCTATCGCCGGGGACACGCCGGTGCGGCGCCGTCCCACAGTCCCGCGTCCCGCAAACCCAAACTTAATTCTCCATCCTTTTCGACGACGGGCCTACAGATGGCGGCCTTTCAGAAAACCGCTTTAAGCCCAGTAGCGCTCGCCGCTTTAGCCCCTTTAGCCCCTTTAGCCTCCGGGGCTAACCGAGATCGACGTAAATGAGACGGACGATATTACGGAACGATCATTTCAGAATTAACATTAATGTCAAAATTAAGCGGGTGTCAGTTTTTCAATCGGGGGATGTGTGAGTGATGTGACACGGGCGATGATTTGTGGACCGCAGAAAATCCATGTTGGGTCTTGATGGGTTTCACGAGTAGTTGGCACACATATCAACAAACATTTCGCACATTTATTTTACTTTATTTGACTTTTTGTGCGCTACTGGCACGCCGCCGCAGCTGACGACGCCACAAGGCGCGTAGATCCGGATCTACAGTAGGATTTACAGAAACCCGGCGTCTCCCTCCTGCTCAGGGACCTTCGCCGCACCCCTCACCTTATTAAAATCTTATGGTATTAACTTTGCCATTCTCAGAGCCCCTAAATAATTCAATCAGATTAAAGGAGTCAAATGAAGAACCCTTAATGACGCGACCGCTTGAGGAAAAGGCCGTCGCCGGCGCGCGACAGGCGGCGGCGACGGCGGCGGCGGCAGAGAAGGCGACGGAAAACTCGCCATGCGTGCTAATCGCCAAAGTATTAATTCTGGACTCGTAACGACTCAAACCTCGCCAAAAGATCATACAGTACATCGCTCACGTCGGGAGGAAGGAGGAGGAGCAGTTAACATTTTGGTCTTGATTCAGCGGCGCACTTAAAAAAAAAAGCGTCCATTCCTGCGCAACTTGTTCTAAAACGTCCTTTGAATTCAAATGAGGCCGAAAAGTGTTCACCTGGGGGGTATACTACGAAGCTCGATTAGTGGGTTAGCGAGGTATGTTGCGCTCAAAGCCTGGGTTAGCTGTCCTACGAAAGTCGCTCTCTTTTAGCGTCGCTGTATCACCATGGTAACTTATGCTGGCAACCAAACCTGGTCGGGAGGAGGTTTTCAGCTAAGACTTTCCGATTAGATCGGCTTCTTAAAGCTGCAGCGCCGCTTTCGGGACAGATCCGATCCCTTTATGAGAGATACAGGTTCTCATCAGAGGGTATTCTGTATGAGAGATACAGGTTCTCATCAGAGGGTATTCTGTATGAGAGATACAGGTTCTCATCAGAGGGTATTCTGTATGAGAGATACAGGTTCTCATCAGAGGGTATTCTTTATGAGAGATACAGGTTCTCATCAGAGGGTATTCGCTATTTGGTCGTCCTTGTTGGACCTTATGAGGGCAATGCTACAAAAAGAAGCCGTGCGCAGTGTCTGTGTTTCACTGCGATGTGTTGCCACGGGTACATATTTGCATACAGTTGGTGATGCCGAACATATAAGCAAAAAGGTGCCTTGCGATACGCGAGGTTGTAGCTGCTGCCCTAAATACACTGCTAAATATGTTCGTGGTGTTTCCCAACTTTTTGCCAACACAAACTGTCAAGTTGCAAGTTATCAACTTGCAGGTAAAAGAAAACCTGTATACGTGAATGAGCGGTAGAGTGGCGGTAGCGCGTCAGTCTTCAGATTCTGCGTGCTGGGTTCGATCCCAAGTGAAGTGGGTATGTGTTTTTTATTTTAAAAAAGTTATATTTCTTATGTCATATGGAATATTTATTCATTAATGTTATGGAATTATCCAGTTTGGTAATCTAGATGAGGGTAAAAGGCGTGATGATGGACAGGCAACATATGAACCCCGGTCGCTGGCGTTCAGCTCACATCCTAATCCACCACACCACCGTCGCTACTATCCAGCACATGCAATACGTTTCTTACATATAGGATGTATTTGAAAGGAATTCCCTAAATTACACAAAAAAGCAAGTTGGAGGTTGCTTTTGCATTTTGCAATCATATGCGTAAGAAAGAATTGTTCGCCATTAATCCCAATAGAGTAGGCCTATTGGGATTAATGGCGAACAATTCTTACACATTCACAGAATCTGCTGTTTGTTGCCAGCATGGGCAACTGTATCGCCCCTTGCCGTTATTTGCTTTTTAAACTCCTCGTATGAGTTCATAATCACTACTTGCTCCTCCTGAGTGACATACAGCCCGTGTTCGCTCCGTCGGATCCATTGCGTCAAGGTGAATGACGTATTGACGTTGGGTTACGCCCTTTTTATGTGAACGCGCATTGAACCTAAAGCGGAAAACCTGGCTTGACAAATTTACCTTTAAGTGAGCTTCGTGGAACCGTTTAACTCTGATTGCGAGTTTCGTCTTTAGCAATCGAGGTTTTCCCAAGAAAACCTGGATATGTTCAGCGAGCTTCGTAGTATACCCCCCTGGATAAGACCGTATCCACCAACAACAACAACAACAACGCCGCTGGCGCCGCCGCCGCATGCGATGCGAGGGCCGTTTCCTGTTCTCCTGTGTTTTCACCACACAGCACACAAAGCCTTGACATTCCCCCCCGCCGGTCCTGCGGTTACCAGGCGCCGCTATCAGTAGGCGATGGCCGAATGCAAAACCGCGGGACACATTTCTGAGTTACAAACTGTGTTAATGATCAAAAAAAAAGGGGCCTTTTCAATACAGTCGTTGCATAGCAACAGCTCCAGCGCCAGAGCTTCCCATGAGCACAAGCGTCAAGTTTTTTCCACGCGAGCTAAGCGTCGCTAGTTAGAAGAATCGCCAGCGAAAGCAGCGCGGCGGCGGCGGCGGCGCGCGGATGAACACAGATGTGAACGCTTGTCAGGATGTGTGCGCTGGCTGACCTGTCTTTGACTCCTCCTCTTCCAGCTCCTTGAACTCCTGAGCTGTGGGAGGGGAGAGAGAGAGAGAGAGAGAGAGAGAGAGAGAGAGAGAGAGAGAGAGAGAGAGAGAGAGGGAGAGAGAGAGAGAGAGAGAGAGAGAGAGAGAGAGGGGGAGAGAGAGAGAGAGAGAGAGAGAGAGAGAGAGAGAGAGAGAGAGAGAGAGGGGGAGAGAGAGAGGGGCAATTATCACAGAGAGTCAAAACAGAGGAAGAGAGAGGAGCGGTAAAGCTGCAGCGACGCTTGTGGCTTATGCAAGGCCACTTCGTTACGAGCCTTTCAGTGTTTATTCATCTCAGCGGTGATGGAAGAGAGGCAGTGATGGCCTGGATGAGGATGGGCAGAGAACACACACACACACACACACACACATGCGCACACATGCGCACACAAACCCATTTACCCGCTTCACCCATCCGGGCCCTCTCACAAAGACAGTAATCACATTAGGCTACAGCCGCCGGCCCCTTCAAAACCACTGTCAACAGAACTGGAGAGACATCCCATGGTGATGGCTGTCACACACACACACACGCACATGCACACGCACGCGCGCAGAAACACACACACACAAACACACATGCACACACATACACATACACGCACACACATACAAACACACACACACAAACACAAATACACATACAAAAACACACTCACACACACACACACACACTCTCACATACAAACACAAACACACAGAAACACACATACAATAACACACACACACAAACACACACAGAGACACACACACATACAAAAACACACACACACACACACACACACACACACAGAAACACACACACACACACACACACACATAGAAACACACACACACACACACACACACAAACACACACACACACAGAAACACACATATGAAAACACACACACACAAACACATACAAAAACACACACATACACACACACACACAAACACACACACACACACACACACACACACACACACACAAACATACACAAACACACACACACACACACATACGCACACACACACACACAGAATAAAAATAGATGGAGTACAAGACAACCAATGGCTGATGATTTGTTATCTATGACATCATCTTCACAGCAGTCGGTCCTGAGAGCCGTTTAGCCGGACACTCGAGAGCCGCGCAGATCCAACCGATAACTGAACCGAATTAAACACCAAAGCAAGACAAACGTCGGAAGCAAAGTTTGAGTGTGTTCCTGTTTGCCGGCAAAAAAATTCAAAGACTTTGACAGAACATAATATAATCCTCTTGGGAAATTAAAGATGAATCGTTATAATTACATAGCTTCCAGATTAGATTTCAAAAATATATATATATATATATATATATATATATATATATATATATATATATATATATATATATATATATATATATATATATAGTTATGCTCAGAAGACTGCCCACAGCTTTGTACTCCAGTCTGTGTTTCTTCTGAGCGTTGCAGTGCATTCTGGGATGCAGTATGCATAATTGCATGTGCCCACAGGTGATGCGAGCGCCAGCCTGCTGCTCCTTCCTCTGCATGGTCGCATGCTGACAACTCTGAGGAGTTGTCGCCGATTGGTTGCAGCAAAATTCATATTTTTGTGGGAAAATAAAATAAACAGGAGACGACAAATCAGTTTTGAAGCGCACACACAGTTGATATGACATTCAGAGGAAAATCAGTCAAAGAGAAAAGTATGAAATGATGCGTCTTGTGTTTGTTGTAAATCCATTTAACTGTTTATTTAGCGTTCAGACGGTTTTGATTTTAGTTTATTATAGTTTGACTATAGTGATATAGTTATGTTTCTACTTTTTATTGTCTCAGGTATTTTATGTTTTTATTACACTACACTTTAGGTTGGAATAATCCTGAAGAGTTTGCGCCCTTTTAATATCTTTATTAAAAGGGTTTAATTTCTTTATTAAAAGTTTATTAATAAAGTTGATTCGTACAAAAGGTATGAAACCATTTTCGTCACGTCTCATGGAGAACTTTGTCTCATACCTTGCTAATTAACTAAATGCTAAATAAGGAAGGATGACAGAAATCAATCCATGGTCATGTTTTTGTAATTGAAAAGAGCAAACCTTGCATTACAATAAAATTGTATCATTTTAGTTTTTCCACATGAAAGGTTTTATCGCGTAATCTTAATTACAATTTTACTTACTTAGTTGTTATCAGTGACGGACTGGGAAAAATATTCGGCCCTGGCATTTTACGGATACCTGCCACTTCGGATTTGAATGTAGCCTGTTTATTTATTAAATGATTAATCTTACACCTAATTATTGTGTGCTGCATGCTTTTTATTTTATTATTATTATTTTTTTTTGTTTAGTTTTATTGCTTGTTATTATGTATATTACTTTTCATCAGACCACTAAGTTGAAAGCCTTTCCAGCACTGCCACTCTAAACTCAGACGTTCAGACACACACACACACACACACACACACACACGCACACACACACACACACACGCGCACACACACACACACACACACACACACACACACACGCACACGCACACGCACACGCACACACACCCGCACACGCACACGCACACGCACACGCACACGCACACGCACACACCCACACACACACACACACACACACACACACACACACACACACACACAGCTAACTGGCCACGCATCTGCATGAAATAACGAATGGCATCGGCTGGTAGTGTAAATTGCCCCAATGATGGCTGCAGCCTGAAGACCGGTAGCGTGTAGCGTGTCAGCCAACATGCACCAATATAACTAATGGCGCGTGTCAAACACAAGGACACGCAACCTGGCGTGTCACTGTCACCCCTAAGGGCTGATAAACATCACTAAATACCAGTAGGAAAAACACGTAGACGGCAGCGGGGGTGGATGAGGAGACGCTCACAGTCCAGGGAAAGTGAGCGACTGACTGGCGCTGCGCCGCTGCGCCGCCGGCCGCCGATGACCAACGCAAGGATCCGCATTACATTAAATGAAATGAAATATGGCGTCCGCTACTTATTGCTCACTGAAGCGCCGCGACAACACGAGATGCGTTTCCAGACGCGTCGGCGATGACGAGTATCAGAGAGGAGCGGCGCGGTTCGGAGGACAGCGGGACCACAGAGGCGGACGTTTAGGCGGCGCCGCCGGAGGAGGAAGGCGGCGATGAAATCGAATCCCACCGGTTCTCCCGCATGCGTCGTCTCCCCCCCCCACCCCCCCCCCTCCCAACACGAGACACTCGTCTCCCCCGCGTCGCTGTGTACACGCGGTCTCCGGGGTCTAGGGCCCGGATTAAACGTAAATGTAACGCAGTCAGCAGCAACATGCTTGATGTCTCATGTATTACACAAGGTAGGACAGGACAGGCAGAGGGGGAGAGACAGAGACAGAGAGAGAGAGAGAGAGAGAGAGAGAGAGAGAGAGAGAGAGAGAGAGAGAGAGAGAGAGACAGACAGAGAGAGAGAGAGAGAGAGAGAGAGAGAGAGAGACAGAGAGAGACATAGAGAGAGGGAGGGAGAGAGAGAGAGACAGAGAGAGAGAGAGAGAGAGAGAGAGAGAGAGAGAAAGAGCAGAGACACAGAGACACAGAGAGAGTGAGAGACAGAGAGACAGACAGACAGACAGACAGACAGACAGACAGAGAGAGACACAGAGACACAGAGAGAGAGAGAGAGAGAGAGAGAGAGAGACAGAGACAGAGACACAGAGACACAGAGAGAGAGAGACAGAGAAAGAGAGAGAGACAGACAAGAGAGACAGAGAGAGAGCCCAAATATCGGACTCCATCATTGACCACATTTCCCGTCATGGCTGTGACAGCCGGGGTCCGCAAAAAAAATTCTGCAAAATCCATTCTCCACATCCAAACGGAAAACACCAAATAACAGAGCGGAATTAAGGGACGATACTCCGCTAATTATCAAAAATTCAAAAAGGGAGCATTTACATTTTATAATCACCTTAAAAGAAAGTGAGTCGACACGCTGCATAACAAAGCCCTCCCCCTCCGGAGAGACTCGGGAGAGAGGGAGAGAGGGGGAGACGTCCCCTCAGCCAGCTGCTGCTGGGACCGCAGACGGAAACCTCATTAGACTCAACCCGACGATAAGGACGCAAAAAAAGGGAAAAAAAAGGAAAAAATATATATATATATATCCGACACTTTGGGGAAGATTCAACCACAAAAACCGGAGCAAACCCGGATGCCATTTTGGCCCTAAACAGAGGATACACACACACACACACACAGCCTCAGTGAGGACAGCCTCGCCATCGAAAGAGAGGCATCCACAGACCCGGCTCCCAGGAGAAGACAGACTCAGTGAGGACAGCCTCGCCATCGAGAGAGAGGCCGCCACAGACCCAGCTCCCAGGAGGAGAAGACAAGACTCGGTGAGCACAGCCTCGCCAATCGAGAGAGAGGCCGCCGCCACAGACCCGGCTCCCAGGAGAAGTCAGACTCAGTGAGCACAGCCTCGCCATCAAAAGAGAGGCCACCGCCGCCGCCACAGACCCGGCTCCCAGGAGAAGACAGACTCAGTGAGCACAGCCTCGCCAATCGAGAGAGGAGGCCGCCCGGCGCCACAGGCAGACCCGGCTCCTAAGAGAAGACAGACTGTGCATCCACCGCTGCACAGGAAATGAGGTGGAAAGCGAGATTCACTTTTTAACTACCTGCCAACTGTACCAAGACATCAGAGATGCACACACTTCCCGCAGATTACAAGCAGCCAGAAAGATTTGGAAAACATGAGTCACAACAAAGAAACGTCCGTATCTGCTGGGTGAAGAACAGCGCTGTGCAAACACAGCAGAGACGTTTGTGAGCTGTTGTGACAGAAGGAAAAGACGACCAATGTAATAAAACCACCGTAAAAAACGGTAATCTGCGTTCCGGCACTATCTGCATAGACATACTGCACTTACAAACACAACAGATACCCTTTACATACATTTGTAAAAAAAAAAAAAAATGAAAAAAATGTACAGTTGTTTGTATTTATATTTTTCTACTTTTATTTTAAGTTATCTTTACATCTGTATCTTTACATCTGTGTATCTTTACATCTGTGTGTGTATATATATATATATATATATATATATATATATATACACTCACCGGCCACTTTATTAGGTACACCTGTCCAACTGCTCGTTATCGCAAATTTCTAATCAGCCAATCACATGGCAGCAACTCAATGCATTTAGGCATGTAGACATGGTCAGGACGATCTGCTGCAGTTCAAACCGAGCATCAGAATGGGGAAGAAAGGTGATTTAAGTGACTTTGAACGTGGCATGGTTGTTGGTGCCAGACGGGCTGGTCTGAGTATTTCAGAGACTGCTGATCTACTGGGATTTTCACGCACAACCATCTCTAGGGTTTACAGAGAATGGTCCGAAAAAGAGAAAATATCCAGTGAGCGGCAGTTCTGTGGGCGCAAATGCCTTGTTGATGCTAGAGGTCAGAGGAGAATGGCCAGACTGGTTCGAGCTGATAGAAAGGCAACTGTAACTCAAATAACCACTCGTTACAACAGAGGTATGCAGAAGAGCATCTCTGAACGCACAACACGTCGAACCTTGAGGCGGATGGGCTACAGCAGCAGAAGACCACACCGGGTGCCACTCCTGTCAGCTAAGAACAGGAAACTGAGGCTACAATTCGCACAGGCTCACCAAAATTGGACAATTGAAGATTGGAAAAACGTTGCCTGGTCTGATGAGTCTCGATTTCTGCTGCGACATTCGGATGGTAGGGTCAGAATTTGGCGTCAACAACATGAAAGCATGGATCCATCCTGCCTTGTATCAACGGTTCAGGCTGGTGGTGGTGGTGTAATGGTGTGGGGGATATTTTCCTGGCACACTTTGGGCTTATTAGTACCAATTGAGCATCGTGTCAAAGCCACAGACTACCTGAGTATTGTTGCTGACCATGTCCATCCCTTTATGACCACAGTGTACCCATCTTCTGATGGCTACTTCCAGCAGGATAACGCGCCATGTCATAAAGCGCGAATCATCTCAGACTGGTTTCTTGAACATGACAATGAGTTCACTGTACTCAAATGGCCTCCACAGTCACCAGATCTCAATCCAATAGAGCACCTTTGGGATGTGGTGGAACGGGAGATTCGCATCATGGATGTGCAGCCGACAAATCTGCAGCAACTGCGTGATGCTATCATGTCAATATGGACCAAACTCTCTGAGGAATGTTTCCAGTACCTTGTTGAATCTGTGCCACGAAGGATTAAGGCAGTTCTGAAGGCAAAAGGGGATCCAACCCGGTACTAGCAAGGTGTACCTAATAAAGTGGCCGGTGAGTGTATATAATTAGTATTATTAGAGAGAGAGAGAGAGAGACATAGAGAGAGAGAGAGAGAGAGAGAGAGAGAGACATAGAGAGAGAGAGAGAGAGAGAGAGAGAGACATAGAGAGAGAGAGAGAGAGAGAGAGAGAGAGAGAGAGAGAGACAGACACAGACACAGAGAGAGAGAGAGAGAGAGAGAGAGAGAGAGAGAACAGAGAGAGAGAGAACAGAGATAGAGAGAGAACAGAGAGAGAGAGAGAGAGAGAACAGAGAGAACAGAGAGAACAGAGAGAGTGAGAGAAAGAAAGAAAGAGAGAGAGAAGAGATGAAGACCTACAGAAGTAAATAACGGATGTGCCGAGGCAAACAAATCGATGAATAAATAAAAAAAAACTGTGGTGGACATCTAAAAAAAAAAAGAAAAGCACCAAAATAAAAGCGTAAACGCAGAGACGGACGCCTCCCTTAAATTGAGCTTTCACTTCCAACTGCGATCCGGGAGCTGCCCCCCCACGCCTCGGCTGCGGCGCCGTATATACGTTATGACAGGGAAGAAAAATGACCCGCCTGCTTTTTCTACTTGTCCTGACCCCTCCCCACCGGCGCCGGCCGGTGTCAGCGAGCGGCGAGTCAACTTCAATCGGACCGGACCCATGAGCACCGTTACAAGATAAGACCGCCGCAATTACACAGCGCTTCTTCTTTTCTCTTCGCGCTTTAGCGCCCTGGCCGGCGGTGTCAAGATACCACCGAACGCCAAACCTATTCAAACGATCCTTCCACATCTGGACATTATATATATATATATATATATATATATATATATATATATATATATATATATATATAGAAAGCTTTTATTGTCATTGTACAACAGACATACTGTAGGCACAACAAAATGACAGTGGGCTTCTTCAACGAGGTGCCGGTCCTAATATAGGTAATAGTACAGTACAATAAAACCACAATATAAATAGAAAATAATATAAGTATATAAATACAAAATACGAAAATATGTCAGGTATTCATAAAATGTGAATGCTGCACCTTGCCGGTGTTTGCATAGCAAATGGTAAGAGCAGGATGTTACATATATTGCACATTATTACACATTATTGCCACATAAGGTTATATATATATATATATATATATATATATATATACTGTATATACGGCAGTATGCAGCGTCCCTTGTCTTCCAGGAAACGAGGCGAGAGTGTGGAAACAATGGAGAAGGTGTGTGTGTGTGTGTGTGTGTGTGTGTGTGTGTGGGGGCTGAGGCTTAATATTTCAATAAGACAGAAGATGACCACATAATCAGTTAATCAGTCCCTCCTCCTCCTCCGATAGGGGGGCAGTGGGAAGGGGAACGCCGTCCGCTAAAGGGAGGAAAAGGGGAGAAAAGGGGGAGAGAGAGAGAGAGCCTGCAAGCGCAGCGGACGCTCGGCCGGCGGGAGGCGAGCGGATTATATTTCCCTCTTTCCGTTCCATTTGATTTCATATGTTGGAGCCATTTACTCTTTCCTCCGAGTCTCTGTCACTTCTATATTTATTTCCCAGCCCCCCGGGCCTCTGTACAGACACGGCCTGACCTTTATTTAAATGTCTCCTCCACTCTGAGCGGATCTCATTACGGCGGCGCTGGTGGCCTTGGACCGTCCGTCCCTCCATTCAAAACTTTTTCCCTCTCTCTCTCTCTCTCTCTCTCTCTCTCTCTCTCTCTCTCTCTTTCTTTGCACTTGCAGCAAATCGCAGCAAACTATTCTGCTGCGCCGCTAATTACAGAACCGGGTAATAATGGGCCCTCGCCGCCGCCGCCGCCGCCGCCGCGGACGGACGCCCCGAGTCCCACCATGATAGCGACATTAACGCACGAAAATGCTAAACTATGTGTGGATTATAATGGTCCCCTCCCCCCCCCCCCCCCCCCCTCCCTGAGGTCATAATCTCAGATCGCTATCGTCTTGCCGTTCTTTACACATCGTACTTACGCCTTCATCATTGTGCGCCGCGGCGGCGGCGGCGGTAAAGAAGAAGTCGGGGGGGGGGTTAAGTTAAGCAAGTCATTTCTTTTTAAAAGCTCACAAACTCCACGCCGCCGCAAAAATGACAACGCGGTTTAGGCGTCGGTTTTTCCGTTGTCCCCCGAAAAAACAAGCGCAGAGCGTTTCGAAGCGTCCATCTCACCTTTCCTTCTGATGATTGAAACGCGAACCTCTTAAGATGACAGCGAGAGTAACCTTCATCAAAGAGAAACAGCGCCCGACCGAATCCATTACATAAGCGAGCGTACGAAAAAAAACATCAAATGGACAATGTCTCTCTCTCTCTCTCTCTCTCTCTCTCTCTCTCTTGTTATGTTTCTTTCATTTTTTAGTTGTTTTTTTTCTTCCCCATTCCCTTTTTTCTGCTCCTGGCGTCTCGCTGTACCTTCTCTCCTGGCCTCCTCGCAGCTCTCTTTGATCTTCCTGCGGCAGACGGCGGCCAGAGCGATGAGCAGACCCAGCAGACAGACGGCCAGGCCCACCGTTACCCACAGCGCCACCGGGGGGAACGCCATGTTCTGACCTGAAGCAGAGAGGGGGCAGGAGGGGGGGGGGGGGGGGGGGGGGGAGGGGGGGAGGAGGAGGATGAGGGAGGTGTGGGGGGGGGAGAGAGAGAGGGTGAGAGGGAGAGAGGGAGAGGGATAGAGAGAGAGGAATACATTCATTTTTTTGTACTCGAAACAGCCAAAATAATAATTGCGCAATCAGAAGTACAACACACACACACACACACACACACACACACACTGCATCAAATAGGTCTTTTTTTCATCATTTTGTTATTAAATCGTTTTACCTTTGCCAACGGTTTTGCGTCGCCACATTAGCAACGTTTCTGGTTTTATATATCATTAGAGAGGAACCAAACATGGGAGACCCTTACAGTCAAAACTCAGCGAGGAATTTATCGGGATCCAATTACAGTGAGACATTAAGAGTGCGGTTTAATTGAGCCCAGATGGGACAGTCGTGTTTTCATTTTGTTCACACAGCATCGGCACGGCGACGGCGGCGGCGGCGGCGGCGGGACGGAGGCGCCGGCGGCGGCGGGACGGAGGCGCCGGTGAGCCCGGTACCTGCTGGCGCCCGAGCGCCACGACGCCCGGGAAAAAACGCAAGGCGCTTTTATTCTGAAATAGTGGGGGCATATATGGTGGTGGTTATATATGTGATTTCATCACCACGGCGACACCATAAATATGCCAACGTTTATTCCCATCCAGTTTTTTTAATGAGGTGTGCGGAGGTGGGGAAGGAGAAACATCTTTTGACAAGTGTGCATATAATGGAGATTTGTCAGACGGCTCTAAACTAAACTCACTCCGGAGACAATTAGACTTCAAAGTGCTGACAGTATCTTGGCAAACCGGACCGGACTAAAAAAAAAAAAGAGGGGAGGGTGGCTGATCAACAGAATAAGAAGAAGAAAAAAAAGAGATATTAGAGACGTGGCCATATTTCCCTGGGGCATTGTAACAATGGAGGGGGGGAGGGAGGGGGAGGGGGAGGGAGGGAGGGAGGGAGAGATAATATATAACATAAAACAATGGCCCTGAAAAAATAAAAAAGGGTGTTTCTAAGTCTGTAACACACACAAAGCCTTCCCAGTGAGCGCCCACTTCGGCAGATAATTGAAGAGAAAATGTCTGAAAATTGACTGGCATTGGACGGAGTAATGGATGGAGGATTTCCAGCGACTTGGCATCCGCTGTGAAGACGGACCGGGAGGATATACAATTACACCGCTCAGAATGGAGGTCAGCTTTCTTTTGAACTTCTGGACGCTAACAATATGATGGAAGATGGAAATCCAATCTTTTCTTTGTTGACTGAAGGTGCCGGGAACATTTCATGAAAGACGCTTCATAAAATAACCATAGGAGAGCGGCGGCGGCGGCGGCGGCGGCGGCGGCGGCGGCGGCGGCGGCAGCGGCGGCGGCGGCGGGGGGAACATGTGACGACGACGACGACGGCCAAAGTTAAAATTGGATGGTAATTATTATCCCAACTCTGTGGTAGTTGCTTTGTTTGGGGTTCAATCCGCATTGAAGCCTTTTATTAAAATGCGGTTGAAAGCTTCATTTAAGACATTTGTCCCTTTTTTCTCCTCGTTAGGTCACTTCATTATAACATGTGACAGTAATTGATCTCAAATGATGAATGACTCCATGTTTCAAACGTACCAAAAATGGCCTCGTCAGCGGGACCATTATGAGCGTATAATTATACGCCGTCGTATCGCATGGTCGCGGGAAAATAAAATAAAATAAAACACTACAAATACATATGCCTCCCATACGTGGCGGCCCTCTCAAAGCCTCCTCTCACGCCGGTACAAAACAACAAAATGTCAGCGAGAAAAAGCAAGAAAATGTGGAAAGTCAATCTTGTCATTTTGATGAAGCGGCTCGCGGCGCCGTGGGCTCTCCGTGACGGATGACACGGCGACTCGCTGTCCAAAGACCCCTTTACTCCGCTCTATTTTTAAGGATAACCATCCGAGAGCAGGCCTGCACGCGCACACGCACACACACACACACACACACACATGCACACACACACACACACACACACACACACACACACACACACGCGTAAAACAAAGTAGGAATGCTCTTGTGCTGTGAATCATACTTGAGCTGTCCACAATTCTCAGGCAGATTCGTCCAAAGAGGAAAGGATGGGTTTGGGGTTTGGGTTCCTTCGCCACCGATGGGGGATAGGATAGGGCTGTCCCCCCCTTTCTCTCTTTCTTGTTATTCCCGCCTCCTCCCACCAGCCTCCCCCGTCCCCCCCGGGGCGGACTGATAAAGACAAATGCCATAGTCGGCCATCATCTCTGCGCCCGGGCCCACAGGGCTGCGCCGTACCGACTTTTCTCTCCCCCTTGTTTGATGATGTGATTTTGTTTTCTTCAGAAATAGATTTGTCTCTAATGGCTCTGTTTACCTATCCTCCCCTCCTTGCCTCTTTCTCCCCTCCTTTTGCCTTTTTCTCCCCTCTTTCCCCCCGTGGATGTGGATGGAGTGGCCCTGCGCTGGGCTCCCTCACCGGCCATGCATCACCGGACTGTGAAGGCTGCCGGAAAGGCGGCCATATTTAGAGTATATGCATGCATGGCGTCCAAAATCTGAATGTACCGGTTATAGACAGATAGACACACTGTACAGGCGGGCAGCAGGTAGAGAGAATACCATATATTTATATATATATATATATTTATTCATGATGAATTTTTCTTTCTCCGGGTCTTCTGCAACGTGTTCACAAAACGGTTTATTATTGGCGCGGGTTATAAATGATACGTGATGCCGTCCTCCATGAGTAACCAGGTAGCTAACCAAGTGGGTGGTCCCTTTTACGAGCAACCAGCCAGTGAAGATTACACGGATAAAAATAGACATTTTAATGGGACCGGGCGAGAGTGTGATAAAAAAAAAAAGAAAAAAGAAAAAACTACCCCCACAAGGAAGTCGTATTACTGGTGACAAATGAGGCTCCCCGGTCCCTGGAAGACACTATTGTGAGCTCACGCGCGGGGGGGGGGGGGGGGGGGGGGGGAGGCGGACCAAGGTATTGTTTGGGGGTAGCTAATTGTAAAAAGCCCAGACTTTCTTTTTTTTTTGCACCGTTGGGTGGGAAGAAGTGCTGCTATGACTCCCTGGCCTGTCATCCCAGCGCCACCTGCATGTCTCTATACAGCGGCGGCAATCAAAACCTGTTTTTTTTTGTGTTTTTTTTTTCTCCCTTTTCGACTGTCAGCACTGTTTTACCTGCCGGGATGAAACACCACCTCTTAAGCCGCGACCAAAAGGAGGAATAATGTCCCCAGTTGGCAGAGGAGGACGGCTTTGGGCTAAAGAAGAAGCCTCAAGGCTCATTGCAGAAAAGCTGCCGGGGATGAGAGGGAGTGAAGAAAGAGTCAATTAGGTTTCTCTTTCATTGTGAGGATGAACCAGAGGGGCCTTTCCTTCTCCAACGCCGCCGGGCGGTGCGAGAACAAGAACGGGAGCAAAGGGGTGGATGACGCCGCTAAAGCCACTGATCATAGCTGAGCCGGCCGCTGCAGGGTCTAGCCCTAGGGGTGGGGGTGGGTGGGGGGGGCGGGGGGGGGGGGGGGGGGCGATCCCTAGGGCGCCGCTGGAGGGGCCGACGCCGACGCCGACGCCGGCCCCCCTGACCAGAGAGGCCCCCCAACCACCAACCACCAACCCGCCTGAACTTTAGTGGTGGGCGGAGATGGAAACATCTCAATACAATAAGTCATCACACGTCTCACACACACACACACACACACACACACACACACACAGTTAACATAAATGCATTGTGGCATAACACAGTAATGCAGAGTGGAGACACTAACATGAATGAGACTCAGGTACACAACAGCAGCGCTCCTAAATCACTCTCAACCCAACAATGGCGAGGTGATGGATGCCTACCACTTTGTTGGAACAAACAAGCTTACAGACATTGGGTGATTTAGACCCGCTTTTTTTTTTTGTATTCGGTTCGCTTCTGTTATGCACAGCTACACAGAGAAGCGGGGGAGAAAGAGGGAGAGAGGGGGAGTGTGATTGGCAGACACAACAACAATACTAATGGGGGAAAAAAAGAGAGAAAAGCCGCCTGGTGTCAGACGACAGGGATTAGCTATAGCAGGGAACATGAGCATGAATACCGCGCTTGCATTGACCGGATGACTTTGACTTTGTTTTCTGCCTCAGATTCATTAACCGCCCTTTTCTCAGCAGGTTTCCCCCCCCACGCCACTCCCGCCGCCGCCGCCGCCGCAGCCTTTGTCGGCTAACAACTCCTGCGCACCCATGTGGGGCCTCTTTGTGGCTCCGGTGGCGGCGGTCCAGGCCCAACGGTTTGGCCGCGTTGGCTGTGTTTGTGATGCCGGCGCCAGGTTTGTTGTAATCTACTCCTTTGTTTGTGGCGGCGGCATTGTCTCTTGACCGTGTCCGCTCGCCGGGAACCTGCGGCGGTCACAGCTGGCCGCCCGTTGTGCGAGCGGTCGATGGGCGAGCCGCCGCGGCGCCGTAGCCCACAGGTCGCCCCCCCGTTTTCATTGGTTTCTTCCACTTCCTGTCTATTTTTATACAGTATGCATGTCTTCATTGACTCAATGACTACTATAAATGTCGTTATTCATTTAGGTGTTTTCGTTACATTATTTTATATTATTATTTTATTATTTATTTATTATTTATTATATTATTATAATTTTGTAATTATTTTTTGCATTTATATGACCTATACCATGTGATTGGATTGTGTGTAAATACGTATAAATATGTATTTATTGTACATTATTATCAAATCCGTTAACCTCTCCCATCATCTTGGGCATAGCCATGGCTATTTAAAGGCAATAGCCTTAAAATAGCCATAGCAACCCCAGTGCATTCTGGGAGCGGACAAGTCACTCGCTGTGAGATGAGCACTTGGCAAACTAAGATGGATGGTGACATGTTTTTGTTCTGTCAGCATTTTTTTTTTTTTGTTGCTGTGAGCCCTCTCCGTCTCTTTCTGCATTTCAACAAATGGCTTTTTGGGTGAGACACTTCCTTGTTGTCGTCTGATTGGCATGCAGGGCAGACGAGCCTCCCCCCCCTCCCTCCCTCCCCTCCCTCCCTCCCTCCCTCCCTCCCTCCCTCCCTCCCTCCCTCCCCCCCCTCCCTCCCTCCCTCCCTCGGACGACCTCCAGCCCATTCACTCACACAATTTGTCTGACATTATTGCCCTTCCCTGGATGCCCCAGACTTGTGGCGAACACTGGAGCGGGATGTGCAGATGCGCACATTAAAGTACATTACACTAAAGAGTAATGGCTCCACATTCACCGGCATAAAGTTTCTAATAGCCTCCCTTTTTTCACTCTCCGAGGTAAAGCCATAAACGCCATCTGGTGAAAGAGGTGGTCCACAGAGAGAGAGAGAGAGAGAGAGAGAGAGAGAGAGAGAGAGAGAGAGGAGAGAGAGAGAGAGAGAGTAAGAGGTAGTGAGTGAGTGAGTGGGTGAGTGAGTGAGTGAGTGAGTGTGAGCAACTGCACATGTTAATATCATTATTTGATATATGATTTCATATCTGTATATACAAAATACAAGTAATTACTCACACAAAAGATGAGCCTTACACGCCAACACCCTAACAACCAGACATACTGTATGTGCTAATAGTTTGGATGGAATTACAATTCGCAGTTTCATCGGTTTATGTGTATTTTTTACAAAACTGTACGCAACGCCGCGCGTGTCAGATGGTTGTTGATGGTCTTCGGTATTCACAAACAGGTCATAAAATATACATAGAGCAAAGACTAATAGCCGTAATAATAATAATATACATTTATTTATAGTGAGAATATTGCAATGTTGTCACCGAGACGGTGAATGAATTGCGTGAAAGAAGAAGAAGAAGAAGAAGAAGAAGAAGAAGAAGAAGAAGAAGAGCGCTGCTCCTGAACGCAGCCCTAGAAACACGGGGGGACGTCTCCGGGTTATTATTCCCGCCTGCCGGGAGCAAGGTGAGTTTCCTGGTCTGTACAGCTGCAGGTAATCCGACCGCCATTACAGCCGGCTAATTAACTGAGCGCACACTTCAAAGCAAGCCGCGCCGCCGCCGCCGCCGCCGCCGCCTTGTTAGCGATGAGAGGGGCCACAGATGGAGGCTGCAGAAGCCGAGGCTGCAGAAGCCGAGGCAGTGGCAGCAATGTGGTTGGAAGTTTATTAAACCCGCTGGCCTGAGGGAGGGACTGGGCCGAGAGAGGGAGGGGGGAGGGAGGGGGAGAGGGGGAGAGAGGGACTGTGTGTGTGTGTGTGTGTGTGTGTGTGTGTGTGTGTGTGCTCTATCTCTTGTTTTTTTGCCAGTCTCCTCGCATGCCTGCGTAACGCTCACTCGCTCGCCGGTACCTCCCAGCTCCCAAACAGGGCCTCAATTAAAAAGTCCTCTGATGTCTGGCTAACTGACAGAGACTCCATCACCTCCGCACGCCTCTCTCAATCCGAGCCGGCATGAAGACGTTGGAGGCAGACCTAAGTATTGATTTTTTGCGGCCGTCGCTGTTTTTTTTCTGTTGTTTTTTTTTATTTTTTTAACGGCAGCAGCAAACTTTGGGGGGGGGGGGTGTGGCGGTGGCGGTGGCGGTGGCGGTGGGTGTGGGGCGGGGGGGGGGGAGGGTGTTTAAAAAGTTGTGCTCTCTAAATTTTTTAATTAGCTTTAAAACAAGAGGCTAACCGCGAGATGTCCACAATGTGTAGCAGGGAATTGCTAGTGACAGCCCCTCGGCGGGCCGGGCGGCGCCCTATCTGGCCGGCTGATTGAGGTGACGCTGAGCGAGGAGCCGCTCCCAGCGCAGACTGACAGCGGCCAAATAGAGATGAGGACGCTAAAGGACCGCTTTGCACATTTGCACTTTTCTTACTTTTTCTTTTCTTTCTTTTTTTACTCCACTCATCTGCATATATGAAGAGATCCCGCCCTAACCTAGCGAGAGCTGCTGCTAAGTCACAGCCTCGTTTTCGGGGTTACCGTGGCAACCATAGTAGTTTTACTGTGGTACCATAGCTACATGTGGCACATACAGTAGTTATACTGTGGTACTGGACTGGTTCTGTGGTACCGGTACCCATGGTAACTATATTGTGATACTATAGTCTGTGGTACTGGTACCCATGGTAACTATATTGTGATACTATAGTCTGTGGTACTGGTACCCATGGTAACTATATTGTGATACTATAGTCTGTGGTACTGGTACCCATGGTAACTATATTGTGATACTATAGTCTGTGGTACTGGTACCCATGGTAACTATATTGTGATACTATAGTCTGTGGTACTGGTACCCATGGTAACTATATTGTGATACTATAGTCTGTGGTACTGGTACCCATGGTAACTATATTGTGATACTATAGTCTGTGGTACTGGTACCCATGGTAACTATATTGTGATACTATAGTCTGTGGTACTGGTACCCATGGTAACTATATTGTGATACTATAGTCTGTGGTACTGGTACCCATGGTAACTATATTGTGATACTATAGTCTGTGGTACTGGTACCCATGGTAACTATATTGTGATACTATAGTCTGTGGTACTGGTACCCATGGTAACTATATTGTGATACTATAGTGGTACTGGTACCCATGGTAACTATATTGTGATACTATAGTCTGTGGTACTGGTACCCATGGTAACTATATTGTGATACTATAGTCTGTGGTACTGGTACCCATGGTAACTATATTGTGATACTATAGTCTGTGGTACTGGTACCCATGGTAACTATATTGTGATACTATAGTCTGTGGTACTGGTACCCATGGTAACTATATTGTGATACTATAGTCTGTGGTACTGGTACCCATGGTAACTATATTGTGATACTATAGTCTGTGGTACTGGTACCCATGGTAACTATATTGTGATACCCAGCTACCTGTGCTACTGCTGTATCTGTATTACCTCATTTATGATTAGTGTTGCATTATTCAATATTCTGCACACCTGCTTATGACACCATTTACTTAATAATCATAAATGCGTTTTTCATATTATTAGAAAAACCTATGAATCAAAAGTATAGTCACAGACAGCATGTGTGCAAGTTAGCAGACTAGCATTAGCAAACGGACATTGAGAAACCAATACAGTAACGGTATATTTATTATATATATATATATATATATATATATATATATATATATAAATAAGTGATTCCCCATACATATGTGTTTGATGGAGCGTCGCAGCATTAAAAGTACAGCTTGGAAACTCCCCATAGAGAATCAGTGAAGGGTTCAGTTATTGCCCTAAGAAGTCCCGTATTGCATCAGCATATATTTAAGAGGATGAAGAGGACAGTCATGAATATAAAGGCTCCGGTTTACTAAATGTGCGGTTGAAATGGGCGGATGTGTGTGTGTGCCCTTCGTTGGTCAGCCCCAACAACACCCCCCCCCCACACACACACACACACACACACACACAACAATTACATTTCATGTCACAGGGGCATTTACGCTTAGTTTCCAACATTAAAACGAACAAATAAAGCTCGCTCGTCTGGGGGGTTGCTTAATGCTCTGCTGAATCTATGCAAGCTTTTCACAATTCCTCCGTGGTGGTGTTTGTGTTTTCCGACAGGTTGCGCATTTTGGCTTTCATCGTATTCTGAGTTTTAATTTCCGCAATCTCCATTCCCGCCGACGACCACCACCTCTCCTCTCCGGCGCGGCGAGGAGCATCATTAAACATCCTCGCTCCTGGAGGGTGCGCTGGACTTTGATCGAAACACACACGCGGTTACACCAATTTCACAGCCGCCTCTGTTTGTTTCTACATGCGTTTGTGGGTTTTTTTTTCAGTTGACTCTTATTTATTTTGTTGACATTGGTATAACTATTATACAGTTTGGCGAATTTCTTGAAGCCATTAGAGAGAAAAACCTGGCAAACACTTCAATATGGCAAAAAAAAAAGCCTTGTATTTTGTCAAACCAGTGTGAGTTTTGGGTTTGTCTTTGAAACCCAAACAAATAAATAAGTCTGCATATCTGAACAAATATCCCGATTTGTTTTACAAGGGCAATGCTAACACACCATTGTCTAATCCTTATATAAACACTGAATACAAGCGCAACCATACAACATTCGAGCCAAGAACACAAAAGCACTTACATATTGCTAGTTACCTCGTCCACTGCAGTATTACGAGACGAATATATAATGACAGCAAATCTTTCAAAGACACGCTTCTGTATGTCTTTGCCTAGGGCTCTTATTATAAAACAGCATTTCTGATTTTCTTGTGCTGCTTTCTTCGGCGGTTACCGGTTAGATGAATATGCTCAACGCCGGAGACAAGGGCCTCAGTAAAGTGAGTTTTGAGGCGCTCCTTTCTAAGCAGCTTTATGCACGAGGAATACCGCAGTAAACACTTTAAAACACAATCACACCCATAATAAAGGAATAATAGAAAACGCCAGGTTCAAGGCCATTGCAGGATGTTGTTGTTTGCCATTATTGCATTTTAATGAGACATTTAGCGAAGTTAGTCGTCTTCCTGACACCTCACTCTTCAGAGCGGTCTGTGATTCGAAGCCGAGCGCTAATTTCCTGCCGCACGCGACTGATTTAAATAAATCCCCAGAGATATTTACGACACCTCAAAGATGGCCCACAGATGGCTTTCCATTAAATATTGAGTTGATTGAATATTAAGTATTGCGTTATTTTGCGGAAACTTTATGAATGTAACCATGCCGGTGTGTTTTTGTCCATCGAGTGTTTTTAATGCGGCACCCATGAGAATAATGTAAGGCAATACTCAAAGCCACAAAGCCCACTCCAGTTTTACCTTGAGCAAGGAACACAACATTCACCTCTCTTCACACCACACGTGGTCTTCAAATCATTTTTCAATATATATGCATATTGACAAATACAAGAAGATTCATATTCACATAAAATAATGTCTATAACGCCTACTTATGTTGTGACATTTGCCAAATCACAAGTCAAATAGTCATTAATTATTTTTTAGTCATATATTATTTTTCTGTTGTGTGTTGGGAAGAGATGTTAAATATTATCACATAAAGCACAAATTAACTGCAGATACCTTTGCGTCGCTAAAGGTGGAGAAGGAGGATCATATCTTTCAGCGCGACCGCGGCCACAAGTGTCTCAACAAGTTAATAAATGGCTTCTTCATACTCCCTATGGAAGTATTAATTTTCATCTTCGGTTTTGCACGACTTCTCCCGGCTCTGGAAATTATTTATAGTAATCATTTAGCAGTTCAGCCGCGTTCGGTAACCTCCTAAGATGGCGTGAGGCGAGTGACTCGGCAGAAGGTTTCGCTCTTTACGGACGCCGCTGAGAGCATCCAGACAGACGCATCATACAGGACTGAAAGGCCGCTTTAAGTGGGGGGGGGGGCAACAATACGCCCCGCCGCGGCCAGAAAACGACTATTATCTGTGGCCACACACACATGAGAAGGTTGTCTGCTGGAATTAAACACAGCTGACAAAACCCTAATGAAGGTTGGAGGAGAACGTTTATTTTGTACTGAGCTACTGCTTGCCAGTAGAAAGCATGTAAATGACCTGAAGGGGGTGTGAGTCATCCCCCGTCTGTCTGTCTGTCTGTCTGTCTGTCTGTCTGGCTAAAGTGGCTCAATCACATGAATTCTAGTATCACGTCTATCCTCATGTGACCTGTGGCATCCAGCAGTAGGGCAATAAAGCACATTAAGTGTCCTCATTATAATGTCAGTAGATTTTGTGTGAATGATCTTTTAAAATGTTCGATGTGTTTTTGCTTCTTCTACAAGGGGGCTGCAGAAAAAGGGACATGCTTAGCGCCGCGCTCCTCCGGGAAAACAACCACACCGGCCACACCTAGCTCTCCATTTCACACTTGATAATCAATTACTGGTCTCCGAGGCTATTGGAGAACAAACTACATATCTTGGGAACCAGCTTAATCTCTCCGCAACTTCTAATTGAAAAGACATTACATTTGCGAGACAATGGTCCTTTTTTTTCTGTATAGTCAGCCTTTGCTTTGTATTATTTGGACACCCAGAATAAAGCAATTTACAGAGGTTGCAGCCATATTTTGCCAGGCAATAATTCATGGTCTTATCTAGTGCAGAGTTTAACATCAAATAAATGGATATGAATAATTAAACAATTAACCTTTGAAGGTGTGCCCAGCTATTTATTGGTGGCAATTCATTTTGCCAATGATTCTAAAAGACTGAAATTAATATGATTTAATAAAGCCAAGGCAAGGGCCAAACTAGCATAAACCAATCCCTGTTGGAGGATTTAGTATTAGCAGCGTTAAAATCAAGATGGTGGGGCCCCTGTGGGCTCAACCGGTAGTTCCCCTCACCTCAAAACATGAACTTTCCCGCTCTTCATAGGAATGTAGGTTTCTATAGGAGTGCTGTATCTGCAGAACGGAGACATTTTTTAGGTTTTCAACTGAGCGCTCCAATGTAGAGCTAGGTAATGTGTGTTGGTAATAGGCAATCACAGGCATAATTAGTGATGTCACAAATCCATCAAGCATATTATGGTCCAATAATATGCAAAGATATGCAAACTATCTGATTTCTTATTTCAAGAGTGAAGGGGTGGGGGGTATAATATGCGAGGGGATGAGAGGGCAATAGTCCATCTTTCAATTTGCATATTCATAGATCTTTGCATGTTCAATGAGATAATAGTGAAAAAGAGGCACAGCTAAGTCAGTAGCTAAATAACTCTCACAATAATATTGTCTGACATATTTAAGTCATTCTTGGTTTGAATGCTTTATAGGGTAAACATGTTGTGTGCTGGGGGGCACTTACATCAACATAATTACATCATAGATGTAAGACAAAAAGAGATATGGTCTCTAGTTGCCAGTAGTGTTGTCGCAGTAACCGGTGTTACCATCCTCACTGCCAGTTTGCTATTATTATTATTATTATTATTATTATTATTACTATTATTATATTTGTCAAATCAAGTGTTGCTAGCTCATTTGATTACACTAGATAACAAGAAAAAGCACAGTTTCTGAGGAAATTGTGGTGTGCAGCTTGCTTAAAATAAAGTTTTTAGTACCTGGTATATTGGAAATGGACAGTAGAGTGATGATAAATAGTGCTGTAGTTTTATGGTGGCTGCTGGGGTGTTATATGTTGCTTCTTGGGTGTTCTGGGTGGTCACTAGGGTGTTCTCTGTGGTTACTAGGGTGTTATAGGTGGTTGCTAGGGTATTCAATGTGGTTGCCAGGGTGTTCCGTATGGTTGGTACTAGGTAGGGTGTTCTGGTGGTTGTTGGGGTGTTCTGGGTGGTTTCTATGGTGTTCTATGTGGTTGCTAGGGTGTTGTACATGGTTGCTAGGGTGTTGTACATGGTTGCCATGGTGGTCTATGTGGTTGCTAGGGTATTCTGGGTGGTTGCTAGGGTATTCTGGGTGGTTGCTAGGGTATTCTGAGTTGTTGCTAGGGTGTTCTAGGTGGTTACTAGGGTGTTCTGGGTGGTTGCTACAGTGTTCTAGGTGGTTACTATGGTGTTCTAGGTGGTTGCTAGGGTGTTCTCTGTGGTTACTAGGGTGTTATAGGTGGTTGCTAGGGTATTCAATGTGGTTGCCAGGGTGTTCCGTATGGTTGGTACTAGGTCAGGGTGTTCTGGTGGTTGTTGGGGTGTTCTGGGTGGTTTCTATGGTGTTCTATGTGGTTGCTAGGGTGTTGTACATGGTTACTAGGGTGTTGTACATGGTTGCCATGGTGGTCTATGTGGTTGCTAGGGTATTCTGGGTGGTTGCTAGGGTATTCTGAGTTGTTGCTAGGGTGTTCTAGGTGGTTACTAGGGTGTTCTGGGTGG
>JAOPHQ010006072.1:0-10000 GCA_030340625.1 Merluccius polli
CCAACCCTCCCTCCTTCCAACAACCCTTCCTGCTCCCTCCTCCTCTTGGTGATTTACTACACATCACAGCCGTAAGTGATATTCTACTTCAGTAAAAATATATATAATATAATAATACTATGCAATTTCTGTAATGGTTCCTTCTCAGAATTGTAATTCCTTTTGTATCCGAACTCAATGTGAACAGATGACAGTTGGCGTGGTTGGCTAGTGTCAAGTTGACAAAGTACTAGACAAACTGACATTTTAGGATTTACAAGTACATTACCAAATGTGAAGTGTAAAATATAATTCAGTGTTTCTAAAAAATAAGTGATGATGAATGATGTAACAATAAAACGATAGCATGATAGAACCATAGGATGTGTTAGTGCAATAGTCTACCACTGCTGAGCTCATATGAGGGCCGTTCTAGGATACGTGAACATGGTTGCATGCTCTTCAGCTCATTTTTGTGGTAGATAAGTAAACTAAGTATACACAAAGACATCTATGATATATGTTATGATACACAGTTCTACACAGCCTGTGGCTCCTTGTTAAAGAAAGTGTTTGGTTTGGTGTGAGGAGCAGCGGTTGGTGTGAGTGGCCCCCAGTGGGCCCCCAGCAGGCTAGAGGTGGGCTGGCTGGCCCTGCCCCCTCCGCTGGAAGACAAGGCTGGGGTTAGTTCTGACGGGGCTACCTAGACAAGAGGCAGGGGCTGGAGAGAGGAGCGCTCTCACGCCCATTTGCCCTCCCCCGGCCACACCCTCGCCAGTACCCACAATGACCGTGGGGCCTGGTGACCGCGGCGGCTTGCTCCGCAGCACGGACGCTGTCAAAGAGTTGAACTTGCCCCTATGACCCCTGTATCAATCACTACAGTAGTGCGCTATACAAAGTGAAGACTATAGCAATAGACCAGCACAATCAAAGACAAAGGCAATCGATAGGGTGGGTGGAAATACCGCCTGGAAAGTTATAAGGTTATAAAAACTTAGAAAACTGTTTACAGCTATTATCAAATGTGTGAAATATTCAGATAACTGAGAATGCTGTTTCTTCTATGAAGACAATGAATGCCTTCAGCCAACCTGGGCTGGGCTGACGGGCGGATTTGTTTCTCTATCCGCGGGCGCCCCCTGGCGGCGGGTTGCGGTCAGCGCGTCGGTGAGCGTATAAAACACAGCAAGATAGCTGATCACAGTCACCTGCTTCACCTGGTTGATGGTGATGATGATGATGATAATAATAATAATAATAATAATAATAATAATAATAATAATAATAATAATAATAATAATAATAATGATAATGACAATAATAATACAAATAATAATTGGGGGTTCAGACCGCTCGTCATATTTCTAATTAATTAATTCAGGCATTCAACACACGTCGACCGTAACGTGCTGTGAACCATATGTAACTTCTTTGCACCCCCCCCCCCCCCCCCACCCCACCCCTCCCCCCCATGTTACCAACCACCCCTCCCCCCCCTCTCTCGTACAGCATCACATCACACACAGCATCACCAGCCCCGCTGCCAGCAGCAGGTGCTACAGTGCATAGTGAGTACCGGGAGGCTGCCTACTAACACGGTACGGATGGAGCAGCAGAGATAAACCCGCCGCCATGGCGGACCGAGACCACAGGAAGCCCGCCGGCTCGCCGCCGCCGCCGCCGCCGTCCGGCCGGCAGCCCCGCGGCCGCAGCATCCGCGTCACGTCACCGTCCAGCTTCAGGTGAGGAGCCCTGAGTCAGGAGATGCCTGCTGAGGTTAGGGGAGCTGTCAGTCTCACTGCTGCTGCTGTCTGGTGGACGGACGGTCGCTGATTGAATGAGCGAGAATGAATGAGAGAGAGAGAGAGAGAGAGAGAGAGAGAGAGAGAGAGAGAGAGAGAGAGAGAGACAGAGACAGAGACAGAGACAGAGAGGGACAGTGTGACAGAAAGGGGGGAGAGAGAGAGAGAGAGAGATGAAGAGGTGCTGATGCTGTGTTGTTGATAACACAGACTTGACTCCGGGTTTTTATTTCTTGACGTCCACTGACGTCCACTTGAGGTTACTGTGAACAACGTGCTGATTGAGTTGACACATTGCGTCAGGACTGATGTTTTTTTTTCTTGCCACACACACACACACACACACACACACACACATGCCGTTTCTAAGGGCGTGTCTGGCTGTCGCATTTGCAACAGAGGCTTCCTACTTTCATAAAAAATAAAATAAATAAATTGGCACAATGCATGTTGGATGCAAGAATAAAGCCTGTCTGTCCTTATGCACAGACAAGCCTCAAGTGTAATTCATCATCACATGCGGTGTGTATGCAGTGCACCCCATTGTCAGTCGATTGATAGCAACACCTTGATATAGGTCTGCAGTTTACACCTTGATATTAATATTCCTGCAAGCATAATGTGCATTAATATATCGATCCATTTTTTTTGTATCAGTCTTGATGAAATAGCCTATTGTCCTCATGGCACTTTTTCTGCTGCAAGCTTTTTGTGAGCACTTGATAAAACATGCATAATCCTGCAGCACTTAAATGTGTAATTACTTTTTAAAAAAAAGGTTGCATGCTTTGATTTGATTGTTTCCAGTCGCTTTGGACAAAAGGGACTTTAGACAGTCCAGCAGTAGTATCCACTTGTATCACCTAATCGGTCAATGAGTCCATGATAATAATAATAATACAAAAGTTAGCATTCATTCATGTAGACATGTGTTATGTATCTATGGCCAAAACAAAAAAAGACATATGTGCAGAGATTGTGATGATCATTTAAAAACAGTCCTTTCGTACTCAATTTTACTTTGTGATGCATGTGTACAAAGAGGGAGAGAGGAAGAGAGAGAGAGGAAGAGAGAGAGAGAGGAAACAGGAGCAAAGGAGCGTTGCCTCAGGAGAGGCTTGTGATCTTACAGGGGGATTAATGAGTAGATGGAAACGCTTGATCAATATTCCCAACCCCCCCCCCACACACACACACACACACTGGTTTCCCACAATGCTCTGCCCTGTCTCATTAGTAACGCGGCACACAGGCCGACGCCGTCAGCGTTTTGATCTATTCTTCAAAACTATTACACATAGTGGAGGGAAGTGGTATGAATGTGTGAGGTGGATGGCGTGTGTGCTTCATGTCATGCGTGTGTGTGTGTGTGTGTGTGCACGCGATTGCCCACTTGCACACCTTTGTGCGTGCAAGTGTGAACCGAGCCTGCCTGTTTGATTTATTGAATTATCTGCATATAGCAACACATGACCCGGATTTATTGTCATTGTTTTCAATGAAAGAATAGACTAATTGTGTTGTAGTCAACAAAGATACAGAGATATTTTGCATTTTGATGTATTGTTCTTCTGTTTAGTTCAAAAATAATGAGTGTACATGACACTTGAACCTTTCAGCGCTGTCGCAGTTCAAACACAGATGGATTTACTGTACTGTGTGTGTGTAATTGATTAGCGGATAATAAATGAGTGTAATCTAACCCGAGACATCATTTACCCTTTTTTACTGCGTGCACTTCCTCACTTCCTGACTCCCGATGACATCTCAGCCTCCCCCTCTTCCTCTTTCAAGACTGGCTCAGGCCCAGAGAAGCCATATGCTGTCGTATGCATGCATACATACACGCACACACGCGCACACACGCACGCACGCACACACACACACACACACGCACGCACGCACACGCACACTTGCTGATAGTGAAACTGTCACGCTGTTTAATACACTGCTGTGAATCTGACTATAAATCACACTTCTCTTCCGTCTTCTCCCTGTCAATAAACTCCCCCACGTAAGCAGAAACTATAGCGTATAAAACACTGCCTTTTACATTATGGGATGTTGCATCCTATCGATACTCATGTTGTACATTAAATGGTCATGTAGCGCTGGCCAGGCCTGTTGGTGCTCATGTACGCTTAGTTCCCTGCCAGCGAGACATTGTCATTATTAATAGTACGTACATGCGCTGTAGTACGCCGTATCGATTATCTGGGGGAACACCGGGCGTGTCTTCTTTCAGTCAACGAGAGATTGTATTGATAACAAACTACTATTCATTAGTGTGTGTGTGTGTCTGTCTGTCTGACTTAATGGTGTGTGTATGTGTATGTATGTGTGTGTGTGTGTGTGTGTGTGTGTGTGTGTGTGTGTGTCTGTCTGGCTTAATGGTGTGTGTATGTGTGTGTGTGTGTGTGTGTGTGTGTCTGTCTGGCTGGCTTAATGGTATGTGTGTGTGTGTATGTGTGTGTGTGTGTGTGTGTCTGGCTTAATGGTGTGTGTATGTGTGTGTGTGTGTGTGTGTGTGTGTGTGTGTGTGTTTCTGTCTGTCTGTCTGGCTTAATGGTGTGTGTGTGTGTGTGTGTGTGTGTGTGTGTGTGTGTGTGTGTGTGTGTCTGTGTGTCTGTGTCTGTGTGTCTGTCTGTCTGGCTTAATGGTGTGTGTGTGTGTGTTTCTGTCTGTCTGGCTGGCATAATGGTGTGTGTATGTGTGTGTGTGTGTGTGTGTGTGTGTGTGTGTTTCTGTCTGTCTGTCTGGCTTAATGGTGTGTGTGTGTGGTGGGGGGGCTTTGTGCGGGGGCTGCTATTTAAGATGCCAGCAGCAGAGCTCTCTCTCTCATACCGGGGCTGTAGTGAGAGCCAACGAAGCGAGCCGCCCCACGCTCTCCCCAGCCTCAGCATCGCGCTTGTTGCTCGCTCCTGCGGTCCAGCCGGCCTCCCGGGGGGGGGGGAACGCGGCGGCGGGTACCGGTGGTCGGGGTGTGCGAGGCGCGTCCAACCAAAGCCATCTGGCGCACAAGGAGCACCCGAAGGGAATGTTTCCTCACCCACTCCCTCTCCTTTTTCCTTATCTCCCCCTCTCTCCTTCTCTACCTTCCTCTCCCACCCACGCATGCACACACGCACACGCCCACACACACACACACACACACGCACACACACACACACACACACACGCATGCACGCATGTACACACACGTTTCACATTTAACAGTACGTTAACAGAATGGTTGGTTTATTTCCAGTCTGTTAGTGTATATACAGTGATTTAATGTAATAAAACATAAAATAGAAGTCTTAATCTTGCTTACATTAGCTTCATGTCCATATCGCCCACTTCAGTCATGTTATAGATAATAAGATGTATACCCCACAACTAAACATGTCCCATCAAAAAGGGGAATTGTTTTACATTTAATCACAACCTTTCCTAAATAAATTAGATTGAAATACCTAAAAGGTTTGATTTAGCGTGGTTTATGAAGTGGATGAGGATTAAAAGTCACACAAAATCCTCACCCTAATTCCTCACTTTCACTCCCCCTCTTTCTCCCAATTTAGTCTCTCTCTCTCTCTCTCTCTCTGTCTCTCTGTCTCTCTCTCTGTCTCTCTGTCTCTCTCTCTCTCTCTCTCTCTCTCTGTCTCTCTCTATCTGTCTCTGTCTCTGTCTCTCTCTCTCTCTCTTTCCTTTTCTCTTTGTCTTTTATACATTATGCAATCATTATACAATCCCAGGTCTCCCTCTCTCTCTCTCTCTCTCTCTCTCTCTCTCCTTTTCTCTTTCTCTTTCTCTTTTATACATTATACAATCATTATACAATCCCATCTCTCTCTCTCTCTCTCTCTCTCTCTCTCTCTCTCTCTCTCTCTCTCTCACACTCTCTTTTCCCCCTAAGGTTGTCCTGCTGTGAGAGCTGTAGTGCGGGGCGGTGTGTGTTGTGAGATGCGTGTCAGCAGCCCTAGCTGCCCGCCCCACGGCCGCATGGTTTTATCGTGATCTGTGGCCCCCTCGCCGACATCCATTCCCTCCGTTTCCTTTTTTTCTTGGTTCTCCCCGGGGTTGGAGAACGGAAAAGCACTCACTTTGGTATTCCACACACAATACTCTTACGTTGGCTTGTTGTTCAGACCTAATGTCTCGTGAGGACGATGGTAGCAATGTGTGCTGTCCTAAGTTACAACAACACACACACACACACGCATGCATGCACGCACACACACACACACACACACACACACACACACACACACACACACACACACACATATGCACACACACGCACACGCACGCACACACGCGTGGTGCCACCGCACTCCCTCCGATGCAGGGCAGCTGCTCTCGCTGGGCATCATGAACCGTGTGTTGGTTATTATGGGATGTTTCTTGCCCGGTCACATGATGGCGCTGCCATGGCACATTGTATGAAGTAGAGGAGAGTGATGGTGTGAGTCCTGTTTCTCGTTCAGCGAGCCTCTTCGCTCTAACCACACGTACGCGAGCACACACACACACACACACACACACACGCAAACACACACTTGATTGTTAGGTTTGAAGTGTAGAATAGTGAGAAAATTGATTAATAAGATTATAATATACATATTATAATATAGATACATGTACACATATTATTATTATTAATATGCCACTCCACAATTTGTGATTGGCAAAGATCACAAATGTTCATAAATCATAAATGATTCCGATGTTAAAAGTCATACGAACAATAAGACAATGCAGACAACCCATTTTAATCATAATGTCCTGGGAATATTAATTTATATTCACATTAAGCATTTGACTGTTTGGATTGATCAATGCTGTTCACCATCACCATCATGTCATCACCGTCTCATGTTTCTGACATCCCAACATGCTCTCTGGTCCCTGGTGAGAGCATTCAGTGAGCTGCTTAGCATGTTAGCTGCTTAGCATGTTAGCTGCTTAGCTGGTTCACTGCTGCCCCGCGTGCCCTCAACAACGAGCTAAAAATAGCTTAGCTTTCCCTCACACACACACACACACACACACACGCACACGCACACACTGATATTGATATTAAGCAGATGATTCTGCTCTCTTGAAAGCAGTGTGGGTGAAAGAGACGGAGAGAGAGACAGGGTGGTGGAGAGAGAGAGAGCGAGAGAGAGATGGAGAAAGAGAGACAAGGAGAGAGAGAGAGAGATGGAGCGGGAGTGAGAGAGATGGAGAGGGAGAGAGAGAGAGAGAGAGAGAGAGAGAGAGAGAGAGAGAGAGAGAGGGAGAGAGGTGGAGAGACGGAGTGAGAGAGAGAGAGAGATAGAAAGGGAGAGAGAGAGAGAGATGGAGAGGGAGTGAGAGAGAGAGAGAGAGAGAGAGGTGGAGAGACGGAGTGAGAGAGAGAGAGGTGGAGAGGGTGTGGGCTAAAAGGGTACCAGATTAGAGCGATTCAAGCCTGATTGATTATCCTCATAAATAAATGATTATGCCATGTAAGGGGGAGAGAGAGAGAGAGAGAGAGAGAGAGAGAGAGAGAGAGAGAGAGAGAGAGAGAGAGAGAGAGAGAGAGAGCGAGAGAGAAAGCCACGTGAAAAGGAGTGTCCTGGCTGTGCTGATGTTTCTTCTCCTCCCGGTCGGTGAGATGGGTGTCGCTGTGTTCTGCCCACGCCAGCATTTTCTGCAGCGTCTGTAGTAAGCGTGATGCGGGCGGGTCAGCGGCACGGAGACACAGGGGAGATGTGAGAGCAGGGGAGGAGTGGTAGAAGAAGAAGCAGAGCAGCGGATGGGGAGGCAGAGCAGGCTGTTGTTTTTTATAACGCCGCTGCCCTGCTTCAGCCGCCGCTACGGGTATCTAGAGCGCCGACCGGAGACGCGTGCACCTCCTCATCCCCTTCTCATTTTTTTTTTTTTAAATTCATCTCTCTCCGAGGCGGGATACAACAGCGGAGACCTCCGGACAGAGGGGCCGATATCCTAGCCGGGGCCACACCCCTCCTCCTCCTCCTCCTCCTCCTCCTCCTCCTCCTCCTCCTCCTCCTCCTCCTCCTCCTCCTCCTCCTCCTCCTCCTTCACTCTACTCGCTCCTCCCCCTCTTGCTCTCGTTTTCTCTTCTCTATCTCGGTCGCTCTCTCTCTCTCTCTCTCTCTCTCTCGTCTTTTTTTCTCCCCCCGGTGTGCTCTCCTTCTCCTTGGCTCCCCCGACTTCTCCTACCTCCTCTGTTGGATGTCCTCCTCCTCCACCTCCTGCCCAGTGACAGCATGGACTCTGGTGGGGACGGAGGGGAGGGCTGGATGGAGGACCAGTGGGAGAAATGGTAGGATATTATACCCTCTCTCTGTCTCTCTGTCTCTCTCTCTGTCTCTCTCTATCTCTCTGACACACACATTATGCACACACACACACACACACACACACACACACATTGCTGTTGCATGCATGATGTAGACTTATAACATGTGTAACATTGCATGCACATGTGTGTGTTCATGCGATTGCATGTTGCTACAGGCGACCGTGCTTGTGTCGCTGTCCGTCTTCAATCTGCCGCTCGGTATTCAGGATGCCCTTGAAGCAGAGAGGATGCATGTGTGTTTGTTTATGTATTGGTTAATGTGGGTGTGTATGTCTAAGGAGAGAGAGAGAGAGAGAGAGAGAGAGAGAGAGAGAGAGATGGGGTGAGAGAGAGATATTAAGGGTCATAAACAGCAGAGCGGTGTATCAGCAGCACCAGGGTAGGGTTACATGGCGGTGCGATGGGGCCCGGATGCGGGCCGCGCGCTGGGCCGGGTTGGGACCGGGGTGCCGGTCCGACACCCCGGGAGGCGCGTGGCCCCCCCCCCCCCCCCCCCCCGCTGTGTTTCGATGTGTCGATGCTGTGGAGGCGTTGCGGGTGGGTGGGTGGTTCTCATTGTGAAGCATCCTGTCCCGGGGACTGTCCTGTCCTTGCCATCGCAGGGGAGGGATTTACGAGCGGACACCCCTGTGGGCGAGCTAGTAATCTCTCAGCAGGGTGAGAAAAGATGTGAATTAAGAGGGGAGGAGGAGGTGCAACACATGTCACTGGATCAAAACAAACGGACACAATACTGTATTACCATCATAGGCGATCAAGCGTACGATGATGTAGAGCAGTGGTTTCCAAAGTCTGACTTTAGGTGGACCACTAAATCGTCCTTGAGACCTTTTGCAGACCACCTCATATGCAAACGGTACAAAATAGATAAATACACATGCGGTGGCTGAGCAAAGAGTGCCAGTGCCCCCTTTACACTCAATTATTACTGCAAGAAGGCCATGGCCAGTGGGAAACAGTGGAAAGAAACAGTCAGCAACGCTGCTGATGCTCCCAGTGTGTTTATTCAGCAAACACCAATGAACACAAAACATCAGTGGAAAACATTACAATGCAAAAACATATCTGCCACTTCTTCTTCCTGTCCTTCCCCCATTTTCATCCTCCCTTCGTCTCTCCCTACTCTCTGTCCCCCGATCCTACAGTTCACTCTCTCTCTCTCTCTCTTCTTCTCTCCTCCTCAGAGGACAATATTTATAATATATTTATTTTCAATTGTCTATCATTTATGCCCACGTACCACACGTACCGCCTGCAGTACCCTCGCGTACCACAGGTTGAAAGACACCGATGTAGACTATCACAGATCGTTGTATGAAACAGCTTTTCATTTGGGAGCATCTATTTTCGTTGTGGTGTGACGACACAATACGATGTCGGCCAATATGGGCAGATAAATAAATACGCCCGACCAATCACAGATTTCTGTAAAACCGCAAATGACAAAACGGCGAAATCCGGTCCGAAGAACATCCCGGTGTGTTTTATATTCGGCTGTCGACGACAGTAAGGCGTTCCTTGGCTGTCCTGTATGTCTCGGTGTAAAGCGTACGTTAAAGATGAACTATATGTACTGAGGAGCCTTGGTGACCTCAGCGCGAGGTCATCATGTCCTTCATGAACACAGCTTAGCTCGGCTGGGAGACGATGCGAACTCCCCGCTACGTGTTCACTGTCGAGGATGACACTGTACTGCGTCAAACTTTGTTTACTATAAATCTGCCCAATGGGCTGCCTCTCACTCGTCCCTGAGATCATGGTGATGATGATGAGGACGACGATGAAGATGACATGCAAGGTCTGTCCTGGGAGTCTGTCTCCAGTAAAGCACTCTGCAAAGCAATCCACTGAGTCAGCCTGTGTGTGCGCGTGTGTGCGCGTG
>JAOPHQ010006072.1:15000-50000 GCA_030340625.1 Merluccius polli
CCTCCCTCTCTCTCTCTCTCTCTCTCTCTCTCTCTCTCTCTCTCTCTCTCTCTCCCAAACTCTGTTTATTCTCTTAATGCACATGGCTGTGCCTGTGTGTACTGTGTGTTTGTGTTTGTGCACGCGTTTTACAATTGTAAGCAAAAGGCTTTGTTTGTGTGCCTTTCTACTTACACTGGGGATAGGATAACCCTGGGCTGCTGAAGTCACGTTGTTCATCATACATTGAAATACGTGCAAGAGGATATTATGATATTACTTTTAACAGTATCTATGATGTAATAGAGCCCAATGAGATTAGTCATTTCTTTAGAAAAGGTACTTAGTTTGACGCTTGCCCCAATTTAGGGGTGGGATCCTTACTGATGTTAATGGATAAATAAAGGTAAGTTAGAATACAGAGACAGGGTAGTAGTAGAAAACTAAAGTACACCTCACCTCTAATCAGCCCGAATTGAAAGCAAACGCCCAAAAACACATCTGTGAGCGCTCCACGTGAACGCAGAGACAAGTCCCCCCCTTAGCAGAGCGAAACAGCCGACACATTTCGCAAGGCTGCTTGGCGGTCCATGTCATATCGTCCCCTCCCTGGAAAATCTGTGGGTTAACCTCATTATTGCTATCATCATTAAACCCCAACCTTATTATGTAGAGAATCAGATTCAATCAATGAATCAAGGAGAGGCTTAAATAATTGCTTTGAGGGTTTTATTATTTTTTTTATTATTATTATTATTATTATTATTATTATTATTATTATTATTATTATTATTTCGAACTAACTTGATTTTTGAAAATCACAGCAATATTAAGAAGTAGGCTTCAATGCAATCCAGTGGTTTCCTGCAATGGTTTGCTCCAATCAGATTTTCCTGTCGAATGCTGTCAAACAAGCACTTATTCTTATAGGGTGGAAATCCTAGACCGTTAAAAAATAGACCAGGGGGAACACACACCCACACAAAGCAGACGCCTGTGCTAGTGTAGTCAACTGATGACCTCATCTTAGGGCTCATGGGATTGTGTCAGATGTGTCTTATCTCATCAATAATGGACGTCACATAAGAAGCATCACATGGCACATGCATGCTCTGTGTGTGTGTGTGTGTGTGTGTGTGTGTGTGTGTGTCTGTCTGTCTGTCAATTAATTAGTTTTATTGATTTTCCTGGAGGTAAAACAAAATGTAAGGGTAAGAGGTCACTATAGCTGCTGGTGTAGAGGTGGAAAGGAAGATGATGTCCCAGAGATGGGCACTGACAGCATACATTAACCATTATTAAGGCCACAGGTGTTGTGTGTGTGTGTGTGTGTGTGTGTGTTCCAAGGGCGTGGCGGTGCATATCTGAGACTGTTGGGCGTGTGTGTATTAGCAGTCATTGTACCAGCAGCTTCAGCCTCATGTAGAGTCTTTGTGTCGAGCCAGGGTCACGCTATAAGGGACATGCAATTACATTAACTGCTCACATTGTGCTTTTAGACACACACACACACACACACACACATACACGCACGCACGCACACACGCGCACACACACAAGCACGCACACACGCACACACACACACACACACACACACACACACACACACACAGTCATACACACAGTCATATAAAAAGCAGTACCCCTGTATGTTACTGTGTCTATTGTTATAGGTTTATATGAAGAAGAGAGAGAGAGAGAGAGGGAGAGAGAGAGAGAGAGAGAGAGAGAGAGGGAGAGGGAGAGGGAGAGAGAGAGAGAGAGACCAGCAAAACATTGACAGGGAGGAAAAGGAAACCTATTTCCATGGCAACAGTGTTTCTCCTCACCTACTGCCTACGTCACAGACGGAAATAAATGCAGTGTCGGAACTTGAGCCGTACCTCCTCTTACACCCACACACACACATGCACATACACAACACGTGCACATGCAAACACACAATTAAACCACCCCCACCGATGCTGTCAGCGTCACCCACCCTCCATTTGGCTAAAGAAAAGCAAAGCCTTGTCACAACATATGATAGTTGCCAATGGCTCCAGTATGGGATAGTGGGATTACTGGAATGTGTCTAGTTTACTGTGGATGTGTGTGTATATGTGTTGTGTTTTTCTCTGTTGTTTATATATATATAATATACATCCTATATTGTGTGTGTGTCTTTGGGAGTGCTTGTGTCACTCACAATGAGACAAAACACCACAGTTTAGTGTTTTTTAATGTTTTATTTCTCATCTGACCTCAGTTTTCCAGACAAACTGACTCTTGATTGTTTAAGCGCCCAAAACAGTCGTCAGTCCTGACCTCTGGGTAAGATAATAATAAGTACATATTGTCAAGATAGCATTAGCATTTCTTTACTTAACTTATTTTCAACATATTTTGTCCTATAGTGAGTGAAAAAACTCCCACACTTGGCACCTTACAGTGATACCCTTTGCTTATTGACTTCAGTCTCACTTTCGTCAGACTGATCTCAAATATATTTTCGTTTAAATTGAATTATTGTATTAAAATGCATCACACTAACTCTCTTAACAGTTTATTTGTAAAACGTACTTTATACTCATTTAAATCCTTTTTTCCCCCCAAACCTTGACTTTGGGGAACGCTGTGGTTGGATGAAGCTCGGCGTCCTATTAGGGACACCTCCAGGCAGTTTCTCCTTGGCCTGTCCCCGCCCCCACGAGTTCTGTCTCCTAGCAACAGGGTCTCAGCTCCCTCCCTCTCTCTCTCCCTTTCTCTCTCTGTCTTTCTCTCTCCCTCTACCGCCCTCTCTCTCTTAAAGGAGCCATAGCTTAATTGAGGTCATAAAGCTTTAGTTGCTAGCTCAGGATCCACCACATTAGGAGCTATCGATCTCAAGGAGGTGAAGAGGTGAAGCATTGAGGAAGGTGGGTGGAAAATGGAGAACGAATGGGAGACGGATTAATGGAGTATGGATTAAAATCAGTTTTTTTTTTAATATTCATATAGCGTGTCCGATATGATAAGTGTATGATAAGTGTTTGACATGTGAAAGACGTAACCCCGGGGCTGTGATTCTGGATGAAGTATACGCGGCGTGGACAAGGAGGGCTGAAGGACGGCGTGTGAGTGAGTCATTTCTGTCACGCTGTCCTTTCACACCGGGATCAGATGTGGGAGTTTGTGAGTGTTCATGGTGTGGAAGGGAATGCAGGAGGACATGATGGATGGATAGTTCCTGAAAATCTGATTTTAAAGGGTGCCAAATTGATGTGTGCAACAGGGATATATTACATTATAGTTCCTTATGGAAATAGTCAATGGCTCAGAAAATCTGCTGCTGAATTCAACATGTGCTATTGGAAGTACCGCTGAAAATATTGACAATTTACCACAAACCATAAAGCTGTATCTTTTATGTATGTCCTGTATGTAACATTTTGAACTGTAAATAATCCACACACACATACACACACACTGACTCACACACACACACACACACACACGTGCACATCTGTATCACAATGAACATGTGACGTTTTGTGATATTGCAGACCTCTCACCGTACTTTAAAACTTTTGTCTTGTTCATTTTACTGTAATGCAACACCTTGGTTTAAACTCCTAGATTAAGCTGCTCTGGTGAATTTCTACTCAGGTTGACCCACTTCCTAGAAAATGAAAACAATGAGGGTAATCAAATTCAAACAATTGGAATGGAATTACACACCCTGGCACTGTATACACACACACACACACACACACACACACACACACACATATATATATATATATATATATATATATATATATATATATATACTGTATAAACATATATATTTACTATATGGACAGTCCACACAGCATAACAACATGATCTATTGCTATATATTTGTATGTTTGTAATTAGTATGCATTGGCTCCTGAGAGAGAGAGAGAGAGAGAGAGAGAGAGAGAGAGAGAGAGAGAGAGAGAGAGAGAGAGAGAGAGGGGAGGTGGAGAGAGGGCGAGAGAGAAGGATTGTGGTGAGCGAGCCGAGCGAGCGACCTGGGATTGTATAATGAGTGTGATTTATGTGCACTACATACAAATGTAGCAACAGACTATGGCGTGCTTTAGCCTGAATCCCATTCTGATACTCGTACGTTACATTATTATTATTTTTTTTAAATGCACACAGTTGGGTTGGTTTAAAAACTACAACATAGGCGTCGAGGTGTCTTGATTTGCGAGGCATGTCTTGTTCATTGTCCTTTTTATTTGAAGATTTGTAAAAGAGAGGGATTTGTCATTCTGTGTTGGTGTGTGTGTGCGTGTGTGTGTGTGTGTGTGTGTGTGTGTGTGTGTGTGTGTGTGCGTGCGTGCGTGTGTGTATGTGTGTTCTCTGTGTGTATGTATGTGATGCAGATTGCATTCATCAACACAGGTTTTTTATTACACTGCCATTCTCATTCCCGGCGTTGGAGCTCTTGCCTCTAAACGAACGGTGCAGGTATTAGGGGACAGGTCTTTACGAAGGCGCTCGGTGCTTCGGATGTAAATCCCTTTAGTGTGCGTGCATGTCATTACAACCTGTAATGATATATACGCGTGTGTAGGTGCGTGCACATGTTTATTTCAGCAGTGTTATTCGTAATGGAGAATCTAGGACGTATGGACATTTGTGTATGACTCATAGTTGCTCTGAATGGAGACATTTTCCCCTCAAATTCCGTCAAATTCCCCTCACTCTGAATCACTCTGTTCTCTCTCCCTCTCCCTTTCCCTCTTTCTCTTTCTCCTTCTCTCTCTCTCTCTCTCTCCTGCTCTCTATATAAGCAGCTTAGCCTCACATGTGAGAGTGTCAGGCTGGACAGAGCAGCCCTCTAATTGGCTGCAGCTCGATCCTCTCATACCTCCATCATCCGCTCTTCCTTTCCTCCCGCCGCTCCTTCGCTCGTCGCTCTCCACCTCCACCGTTTCTTTTCCTCGCTCGCTCTCCGTCTTTTTCGATGTCATTCTGAACACTGGGTTTTGTTTTTTTGTATTTCAACCCCGCTGACGGACGGGCGTGCGCTCCCAATCCCTACAGGGTCACATGAGACGGGGGACCAGTAGCATGTCCGGGAGGGCGGAGCTAGGCGCCGTCGGCCAACTCCAGGCGGAGATGCTGCATTTGGAGCTCATCGACGGGGCGGACGGTTACCGCGGCGACACAGAATCCTCCAAGGCGTCGGCCACGGTGGCACCCCCGCCTCCGGCGACCAAGGACTCCGTCGCACCCGTTACCATGGACACCTACCGGCCCAAGAGACCCACGACGCTTAACCTCTTCCCCATCGTGCCGCGCACTCAGGTGAGCCCCAAACCAACTCCCCTGTCTCCCCCTTTTCCTGTCCCTCCCCCCGGCCCACCCGCCCCGGGTTCGTCCACTCCCCCCGGTGCATCGTTAACCTCTGTTTGGGATGGCTGAGTGCGGTGGTCATTGATTTAACACTAAAGATGGAGATGGTGGCGCCACGGGGGCGAGACATGGGGGGAACGAGACGTCCGTCATTCACATTCACGTCACGTTGGATAGAACTTGAACACGTTTTAATACAACACAGTGGATATTATAGGAGCGGAAATCCATCACGTGAAATTAAATGAAATGTAATATTCTGTGTGCTGTTCTGGGGTGTGTGACTTGAGAGGACAATAGCTGTTGTTGTGATGAGAGAGTGAGTGAGTGAGTGAGTGAGAGCGAGAGAGAGAGAGAGAGAGAGAGAGAGAGAGAGAGAGAGAGAGAGAGAGAGAGAGAGAGAGAGAGAGAGAGAGAGAGAGAGAGAGAGAGAGAGACTCATGCTGTTGTTCTTGGTGCCCATCTCCGTTTGTGTGTAACTGCTGCCAGAGCTTGTGACTGTCTTTGGCTCTGTGTGTGCATGTGCGTGTGTGTGTGTGTGTGTGTGTGTGTGTGTGCGTGTGCACGCGTGTGTGTGTGTGTGTGCGCGTGCATGCGCGTGCCTGTGTGTGTACACACAGTGAGCTGTCGTGACTATGAAGTATACAGGAAATAATTGCTCTGTAACATCGCTAGGATGCATTGCGCATCATCTCAGTTGTCATGTCCTGTCAAGACTGATAACCTTTCATGGTCTGTTGACAATAATGTTACGTAAAAAATCAGTTGACAAAGAAACATAAAGAGATTAGACGCCTGTAATAGTCGTGTTGATTTTCCTCTCAGAGATCATAATCCTCCCTCTCAAGACTCCTGTACTGGTGATAAAACTGTAACAGCTAAATGTAGTCAAAAGTGCATTATTCAGTTTCCTGCTGCCATGGTGAATAGCACGGTTTTGCTTTGCTTGTGCTAAAGTCCACGCATCTATGCGATAACACTGGAAGGGTTGTATGGTACGCTATTTAGGACAGCAAACTGTGACGTATTTTAAAAATATATTTGACGTTTTAGGAAGACTGCAGGCTGATTTAATATTAATGGATGGATTCTGTGGTGCAAAACAATGGACAGCTTTGTGACTTGTTTAAATGTGCCTTTGGAAAATATATATCTATATATATATATATATATATATATATATATATATATATATATATATAGGGCCCCAAATATACCTTACACAAATGGATTGACTGTTATTCACTAGATACGAAAGATATGCATCAAATGAAACTGTATATACAAACCCATGACCATGTCAAGTGAATAAACCATTATGTGACGATCAGAAGGGAATTGCTCAGTGAGAAGGTTATCATCATCCTACCGGCTGGCGTCTTCTTACTACAGGACAGGGATTTTAAGATGGGAAATATGGTTCTATGGCTAAATATTTACCGAATAGTGAGCACATTGGCAGATATACAGTTATTATAGCGTGTCTATACATGCTATAATAGAGGGTCTACACACAGAAGAGAGAATCGCATCAAAGTAGTCTTACATCGCTGCATTCCAGGTCAGTGCGTTGACCAAATGGCCAGATATACATTTCTGTCTGCATGGTTTGGCAGGAGCAATCGGCGGCAATTGCTGTAGTGCAATTTCTTCGCACGCTGTAGGCTAGCTCTGAGCTGCGCTGCGCCTTCCTACCGTGGTTCCTTCCTTCCTTCGATGGCTGTTTCCTCGCAAGACGCCGCTGATTGTGGATTACGGGCCGGTGGATCGGCGGTGGGTGAGCTCTTTAGTGTAATAATCAAACAGCACCCGGTGGTGCTTTCAGAGTGCAGCCAAATCCTCAGCTCAGCGTGAACAGTCACCCGTAATTTGGAGCAAATCCAGGTCAGCTGGCAGATGCTGACTGACATGAGGATAAGAAAAAACAACATGAAGGTGAGGGGTAAAACAACAGGCAGGCAGGCAGACAGACACGCAACCAGGTAAGTAGACAGACAGACAGACCGACAGACATGCACCCAGGCAGGCAGGCAGACAGACAGACAGACCAACAAGTAGGCAGACAACACATGCAACCAGGTAAGCAGACAGAGAGACAGCAATGCAGGAAGTCAAGACATGCAACCAGGTACTAGTAGGCAGACAGACGGACAGACATAGATGGAATGACAGATAGAGATTGGCATACAGAGCATCTGATAGAGGAGGGATTCCTCCTGATCTCATCTAAAGACAATCCTAATCCTCAATCTGCCACGACTTCCCAGCCTGTCCACCACGTACCTGCTGTGTGTAGTCTGGGATGAACAGCAACAGGGCTCTAACACAGTGCCCTGTCGCTGTCCATCCTAGAGACCCAATGACAACATATATAATTCATGTTATTTAATTTCAAATTGACATTCTCATTCCCGTGAGGATCTTAAGGGTCTCTCTCTCTTTCTCTCTCTCTTACTCTGTCTCTCTCTTGCTCTGTCTGTCTGTCTGTCTGTCTCTCTCTGTCTCTGTCTCTGTCTCTGTCTCTCTCTCTCTCTCTCTCTCTCTCTCTCTCTCTCTCTCTCCTCTGAGTCATACACACACGTCACTATAACACACATGCACACACACACACACACACGCACACACACACACACGTCATCATTCATTGACACCAAAGCAAAGACTATCAGAAGTCCGACTCACAGCGCTGCTGTTTCTTTATGAAGTAAAGTGAGAACAAAAAGTGGATAAAGATGCAAGTAACGAGTAATGTGTCTGTGTGCCTACGCGTCGCAGCAGGTAACAAGCCATCCACCGCTACCAGTTTTCGCACAAACATGTGTTACTCAGAAAGGTCACTGTGTAAACAGCACTGGCATTATCTCTCGCAACTGCTTCATCACTGGTCTGGGTTGCCATGGTGACCGAGCCTCTGCCAGGCGCAGAGAGGCATTTTGGGCAACAGAATGTCGTCACAAGCAGCACAGCAACCGCCCATGGAGATACCTCTCCCTCTCTCTCTCTCTCTCTCTCTCTCTCTCTCTCTCTCTCTGTCTCTCTCTCTGTCTCTCTCTCTGTCTCTCTCTCTGTCTCTCTCTCTCTCTCTGTCTCTCTCTGTCTCTCTCTCTGTCTCTCTCTCTCTCTCCCTGTCTTCCTCTCTCTGTCTCTCGCTCTTCCTACATCACCCTCTGACAACACGCATACACACACACACACACACACACACACACACACACACACACACACACACACACACAGATAATACACACATAATACACACAAATAATGCACGCACACAATACACACACACACACAAAATAACACAGGTGCACATAACATGCACACACACATTGTCACACATACATATCCATACTAGACATAAAAGGCTTTAAAGGTGCAGTGTATAGAAGTTAGTGGCGTCTAGTGGAACGGACTTGAATATAATATTCATAAGTATGTTTTAATTAGTGTATAATCCCATGAAAATAATTATCGTTGTGTTTTCGTTACCTTAGTATGAGCCCTTTATATCTATATGGGGAGCGGGTCCTCTTCCACGGAGGCCGCCAGGTTGCACTGCCATGTTTCTACAGTAGACCAGAACGGACAAACGGCTCTAGAGAGGACGTGTTTTTCATTTTTAATCATAATGGCTCAGTTGGTTGCAATCTGCAACTTCACCGCTAGATGCCGTCCATTTAAAGGAGAACCAAAGCCCATCACCGCCTGTCGATTGGTTGTCATTAGATCACTCCCTCTCTAGGTTAAACACACAGCTGGCTGATATGGTTACCCGGTCACCTGCGGATGAAGTGTTGACGCGACACACCTGTCCTCTGCTTACTGAATTAAAGGGGCATTTACAATCAATTTTAATGGCAGGATCACGGGGTTTGTTTCTGTGCTTTAGCAGAGCTTCTGCAGGAGATTAGAAAAAAGCAAAGAATTTCCCCCGTTTAACAACTTCATACGTGTTTGTAATGAAATATTCAGCAACGCTTCCTGAGAGCCACAGAGAAACAAAAAAAGGAATTTGGAGATTTTCTTTAAGGAGTTTTTCAGGCATTACTCTAAAGTTGATTTGAAGGAAAAAGTTGATTTATACACAAAAAGTGAATAACAAGGCCCCCCCCCCCCCAAAATACCATCTAATGAAGAGACAGCTCAAACATGTTTGGGTGTTGTGTGTGTGTGTGTGTGTGTGGGGGGGGGGGGGGGGGGGGGGGGGGGGGGGGGCTGGAGGGTGAATGTGTGTGTGTATGTGTGTGTGTGTGTCTTTTCCGTGCTTGGGAACAGGGTCTGGTTCCCTTTAAATGCACACCACGCAGCGCAAACAAAAGATTCTCTGGTCATTCAGCAGAATAGACGCGTTGTTTTGTGTGTGTGTGTGTGTGTGTGTATGTGAGGGGGGGGGGGGGGGTGTGAATGTGCATGTGTGTGTGTGTGTGTGTATGTGAGGGGGGGTGTGAATGTGCATGTGTGTGTGTGTGTGTGTGTGTGTGTGTGTGTATGTGGGGGTGTGAATGTGTGTGTGTGTGTGTTTCTGAATGACGGAATTAAAGGGTGTGCGTGAGTGTGTGTGTGTGTGTGAGTGTGTGTGTGTGTGTGTGAGAGAGAGTTAATGAAAGAGTGTGTGTGTGTGTGTGTGTGTGTCAGAGAGACAGAGGAAAGAGAGAAAGAGTGTGAGAGAGTGAGCATGTGAAGGACAGAGGAGCGCTGAGAGGAGTAGAATAGTGTAAGTTGTGTTTCCGTAACCAGAGCTTTCACCGTGAACTATTACACTCTTGTTACATCTTGTGTAACTTCACTTTTATCACATTTTGTCACTGTCTTACAACAGTCTGTCCTCCCTTTTTTTCCCCGGCCAGGACACACTAAACAACAACTCTTTTGGGAAGAAATACAGTTGGCAGGAAAAGGTTTCGCGCTCGTCCTCCCCTCAAAAAACCGGTGAGTTGTTACCTTTCAGTAGCAGTAGCATGCAGTAGGCTGTGTGTGTCTGCACCATAACCTGCCTGCCTGTCTATCACAGGGTTAACAAACGTACACGTTAGTTTGGGATCGCTGCCAATGTCGATTGTTTTACATCACACCGGTTCACTACACAAAGCGAAAAAAAGAATTTAGACTGAGAACACAAGACAATTGGTTTCCTAACCGTTATCATTTCCAATGGATTTTTGCATAGGGATAATGTTACATGCAAAGGATAATGTTTACATGCCTGTCGATGCAATGCTAAAGTAAACCTAGCCTAAGTCTAAGCTGCTGTCTGTGCTAAACTGCCAGCTGGGGCTTAGCCGCCCTGGAGCTGTCACATCGCATTGCCACGGCCCCTATTCAGTGGACTGACTCCAGCCTTAAAGTATTGTGTCATGTGAGGCCTAGTCATGTCAGACACTGTGTATTTGTGTATTTTTTTACACACACACACACATACACACACAGTGCCTGCTAACATGTGATTAAAAAAAAAAAAAGATGTGTACAAAAAATGGGAGGATATTTTATATATAATCAGCGCAGGCTCTGAGATGCATGCTTCCCTCCGGTAGATATGTCTATGGATGATGTCATCGTGCGGCTTTTAAATATGATGCGTAACAGGGATTTAGCCGGTAATCCTGGCGCTGGTTACCTAATATCCACGTGGTATCTTCCTCCTTTCTGTACTTCTCTCTCTGATTTTCATTCTGTATGTGTCTTTCATTGTATATGTGTGTGTGTGTGTTTCTGTGTGTGGTTTTTGGTGCCTCTACCGATTTTCTTCCTGCCTCCTCACGGCCCCCGTTCCCTGTGTCCGTGTGTCCGACGCTGCCATGTCCGCCTGCCGACCCGCTTCTCCATTCGCGTGTTTGTCGCGCCTGTGCGTCTGTGCGTGTGTGTGTGTGTATGTGCACGCGCTGTGCGTCGCCCTGACTCTGTCCTTGCTCTGGGCGTGTCTCTCCACCGCGTCGGTGTATGTGCTCCTGGCTTTTTCCGCGTGTTTGCTTCTCCGCTTGCCCCACGCCCCCCCTCCCGCTCCCGTCCCGCTTCCCCCTCCCGCCCCCGCTCCCACCCCCGCCCCCGCTCCCGCCCCCCCTCTCCCAGGCGAGGTCACCCCTCCCCATGAGCACAGCTGCCTGAGCGACGAGGACAAGATGCAGGCCGGGGGGGCACAGACCAAGGACCGCGGCACCTCCACCGACGCCCCCTGCAGGCACACCGGCCACGGCAAAAAAAAGCCCCAGCAGAAGCCCCCGGCGCCGCCGCCGCCCCCGCAGAACTACACGCCCGGGCCCCTGCACCCGGCCGGGGCGGGGGCCCGGTCCGACGCGGGCGGACCCCCCCCCCCCCCCCACCGGGAGAGGATCCGCTACCACACGGACGTGCGCCTGGAGCCCACCGAGGAGATCTACCTGACGCCGGTGCAGCGCTCGGCCGACGCCCCGGACCCCCCCGCCGCCGAGAAGGAGCGGCCCTTCCTGTCGCAGCAGGCCGAGCAGGGCCGCATGTCCGTCAGCTCCGACACCGAGGGCCCGCCCCCTTACCAGCCCCTCCCCGACCGGACCGACCCCTCCATCCACGAGGAGGAGGACGACGACCCGGATCGCGGCGACCGGTACGAGGAGGAGGAGGACGAGGTCTACGTCCCGCCGCCCTCCTACGCCTCCTGCGTGGAGTCCCTCATCACGCCGCCCCCCGGACACACCCCCGCCCCGGACCTCAGCCCCCCGGAGGAGGAGTCGGGCGTGGCGGCGGCGGCGGCGGCGGGCTGGGGCGCCATGGCTGTGCTGCGAGGGGCCGGCGTGGGGGTGGAGTACGTGGACGCCAGCGACGACAACTACTGCGCCGGCGAGGAGGAGGATGAGGACGCGGACCGGGCGATGATGGACGGCAGGAGGCGGAGGAGGAGGAAGGGCGGGGAGGCGGGGGAGAAGGGAGGAGGGGGAGGAGGGGGAGGAGGCGGCGGCGGCGGGAACGGCGGCCCTCCCCCGAGGAGCGCCATGAGCTCGGAGGCCAGCGGGCTGTCGTACGACTCGGTCAAGTACACGCTGGTGGTGGACGAGCACGCGCAGCTGGAGCTGGTCAGCCTGCGGCACTGTTACCACGGCTACAGCGACGACAGCGACTCCGCCACCGTCTACGACAACTGCGTCTCCTCGCCCTACGAGTCGGCCCTGGGGGAGGAGTACGAGGAGGGGGAGGAGGAGGAGGAGGAGGCGGCGGCCGGCGGTGGCGGCGGCGGGGGAGGGGCGAGGCGGGAGGCCACGGCGTGCCTCTCGGACGAGTCCACCCCCGACGGGGACCTCCACTTCTCCAAGAAGTTCCTCAACGTCTTCATGAACGGACGCTCACGCTCCTCCAGTAAGTCGGTGACTCAGCATTTACATGGAAGTTGTGTCATGGATTTGATGTTGTGTGGTCGTTCTGAGGGCCATTATTCAATGTAGGCACTTTACTGCTTGAAGTTCTAAGTGTTTTTCCACTCTGTCCCTATGTATCCCAATATCTCCATTCACATAATGGAAGGCTAAAGCACTTTGTGCCATTTTCTTCCCCTAGTTCTAGTTGTTTGTCATGCTTTCCTTGCTTCCTTTCTGAGTTATGCTTAAAGTAGAGGCCAAGATAGACATAATATGTCTTGCTTGGCAGATAAATCCGACATTATGCGAATGTGCAGCTTAAATGTCTGGTTTATTCTCAATCATTATGTCTAGGTAGATCACATAGAGCTGGAGTTACGGTGACAGAGTTACAATTTTTGGAAACTATTCCTCTGGGACGACTATTGGTTGCAGAGTAAGAGAGGAGGAGTTGACTAATCCAGCTAATCGGAGGATAGCGCTCTGTCTCAGTCATCTGATACTGTACATCCCTATGGGATGTATCAATGGTGATCCTGGGATTATAGACGGATACCACCCATAGTTCTGTGTGGGAAGTTAGTCACACGGATAGGCCCCCCTAGTACTATTACAGCAAGAATAAACACACAACAATGAGGTGTACCTCGTTGTATTGTATGTTCAGTATGTGTCTGTTCACTAGTGTAGACAAGATCAGTTAAGTAGCTCTGCATTGTCAACACTGGGCCTCTGGCACATTTAAGGGCCACCGATCCATAACAAATGGAGTTACACCTGTGTTTACCGCTCAATGACACTGAACAGGCCCCGCTGCCAAACCCACAGTGCAACACACAGTCAGAAAAAGAAACAGTCGGCTATTTTTTTAAATCGTTCTGCTGAAACCTGCCGAGGAAGCCAGTCGATTCCCCAGGGAGTATATAGGTTATACACGCTCATCAGTTTTTACATACCCTATTATAGGCTGATGAATAGCTTCTAAATCCGCATGTGCTATATAATGCAGATAACCGTCCCTCATTGGGGCTTTTGCGTTGTGCTGCGATAAGCCTTGCCTTGTTTTCACGGGACCCCATGCTAGTACACTACTGCACGTTGTTAGGCAGCGTTGCAACGTGTAATGCAACTGCTTTGCCCTTTTTCCCTGCTTCTGCAACCCCCCCCCCCCTTCCCCCCCTCTCCCCCCCCGCTCCCTCCTCAGGCGCCGAGTCCTTTGGGTTGTTTTCCTGTGTGATCAACGGGGAGGAGAGGGACCAGAGCCACAGAGCTGTGTACAGGTGAGCTCCCGGCACTACATGAACCATCTGAGGCATCGTCGTACTACGCATCATCACTGTAAATCACAATCACCCTGATTTCAATCAATCCATCCACATCCGTCCATTGGAGATTGTTATACAGATTCATCTCATGCCCCAAAACCATGACACAGGGAAGAAAATGAAAATAATAGTTTGGGAGGACATCTTTGTCTGCGTGTTTCCCTGGTAACACTCCAGCTGGGGCAGTGGTACCGATGCTGCTATGCCAGTCATCAGGACGATGGTTGCAATGGCAGAAAGGCGGTCCGCCGAAGATGAAATGAACAGTTTCATAGCACAGTTTTAAAAGTAGGGTCTTGTAGTGTCACTAAGCACGTTGTGCCGATCGACACCCCCTAGCTGTTCTAAAATCACTGTAAATCACAGCCTCAAGTGGCTTATTGCTTTTATGAAACAGCAATTGAAACGGTTACTATAGACTAGCTGGTAAGATTTCACAAAATAAACACAAACACAGCAACACAAAATGTGATCATTTATTGAAAACAAATTATCATCTTTCGCCAAGCAATATAGTTTTTCAAGACAGCAACATGGCTAGCATACAGGCGCATTAATACTAAAAATGAATTGGTATGCGGTCACAGGTGTGTGTTTATGTGAGTATGTGGAGTGTGTCTGTGTGTGGAGTGTGTGTTGTTGATAGCTGGTTTACAGCCTCACCTGGCCTGAGTCAGACTGGTTGGACTCTGGGGCTGGGTGAGGCTGCACACCTGTGGTGCTGAGCAAGCATGGCACCCAGGATAAAGGAACACGCAGTGTGGCAGTTCACCCCTGCCACACGCCACCTAAGTGGCTTTTGCTGGGGCCCTCCGACACGGGACACGGGTCGATGTTGGTTAAAGTATGCGTTTGTTGGAGATGGCATGATGGTATTCGCCGAGCAGATGTAACGTGCTGCCATGACAGTGGCTCTCTCCCAAGTGTGTGTGTTTATAGCTGGTTTATCCTGGGTGCCATGATTGCTCATGCACCACAGGTATGCAGCCCCACCCAGTCCATTATCCATTTAGTCTGACTCAGGCCAGGTCAACACACACTCCACACACACACACACACTCCAGAGTATTTTACAACGGCTTCGAGCCAATCAGAATCAAGGACCTCAACTATCCTTTTTTTATTGTCTCATTTGAGTCTATTGTCTATTGTGTCTTTTGGTTGATTGTAAATATTCTTTGTGTAACATTTGTATATTTGTACATTCAAATAAATACGGTAGTCAAATGATCAGTTATGACAGCCTGGGTGATATATTCCCTGAAAAGATTCGGGATATGAGGTTTAAAATATACGTGGCAAGTGCACAATGTGGTTTTAGTCTGATTATCTTATATCTAAAAATGACAATAGGCATCAATGTCAAGTCAAGGAGCCCTCAGATGGATTGTTTTCAAAACAGGATCTTGCTTCTTGTTTGACCTTCATGAATATACCTAGGCGTACTCCATTAAGGTGCAGTCAGGGATTCTGGGAAACCCAACACCAGTCTCATCAGCACCCCTTCAGCAGCCGCCCACGAGCCTGTACGCCCCCTGCTGCCGATTGGCTGGAATGGCTCGGTTCGAGCCACTTTGTTTGTTTCCCATTTACAGAGCCTGGACTGGTGTATAAACACACCATTTTTTGGGTGTTTAGACACACAGAACAGACGGCTAGCGGACCGTGAGGCAATATTCGCTGAATTTGACAAAAAGTGTATGGGACTAGGATCGCTGACTATACCTTTAATGCTCCAACTCTCTCTCTCTCTGTCTCTCTGTCTCTCTTTCCTTCTCCCCCGCATGTGCCAGGTTCGTCCCACGCCACGACGACGAGCTGGAGCTGGAGGTGGAGGACCCCCTGCTGGTGGAGGTGCAGGCGGACGACTTCTGGTACGAGGGCTACAACATGCGCACCGGCACCCGCGGCATCTTCCCTTCCTACTACGCCGTGGAGGTGGCCAAGGAGGAGAGCGAGAGCTACAAAGGTAGAGACACGCGCTGGACCTTCTATGATGTGGGAATGCCACCTCAATACTGAGCGGTAGTAGTAGTATCAGTCTCACAAATCAGACTTTAGACCGCTCATCCGATGGCAGACGGGGCGTTTCACACAAACTCAGCCAGCACTAGTAAACTGTAAAGAAGTGTCTGTAAAGGTTTCCGGCCCAGGCTCTGTTCCGCCCCCCCCCCCCCCCCCCCCCCCCTAGAGGTTCTGCTACAGCATAGTAGGACTGCTGGATATGACATTATATTAGTATTGATGGGCTTAGACATTAACGCTGCTGTAGGTAGGATTTGAGAGTTGTAAAGAGAGAGAGAGCATAAAACGGCAGAAGAGCAACCCCAGAAATCGCCCCTCTCCTTCTCTGCTCCCTCTCTCCCAAGTTTCTCCGCCATTGAGAAGTGATAAAATCTAAATAGTTTCATGCAACGGCAGACACGCTGTCAACTAAAAATACGATATTGTCACAGGGCATCTGACTCACTTACAAATAACACTCAAATTATAGCTCTTAAATCTCACCGATAGTACCTTTAAGCAGAGCGACAGGAGGGTAGTGTAGTGTAATGGCTGAGGGCTGCTCCCCGCTAAAACGGTTTTTGGGGTTTGATCCCCAATGTCCGCAGCCTACCAGTAGGCGTCCTACCGTATCCCTATCTGCTCCTTAATGAGCAGTATTCGCCGTAAGTCGCATTGGATGAAAGTCTAAAACCAAGTGGAGACACGCACAAAGACAATGTCCAGCTCCACACTTCGTTATAGTTATATTAGTTAGTCGGTTATTGCCATTGTACACACTATTCTAGTAAACTACGTGTGTGTGTGTATGTATTGATGATCCCGGGGGTTATGGCGTCGGTGAGCTCATGGCTGGCTTGACTTGTTTGTTTGCAGCGAAGAGCAACGAATGGATGGATAGATACCGGCTGAAATTCCTGGGCTCTGTCCAAGTGCCCTATCACAAAGGAAATGATGTACTGTGTGCAGCCATGCAGAAGGTATGGGGGAGGCGGCCATACGGGGTGTGTGTGTGAGTGTGTGTGCGTGTGAGTGTGCATGAGTGTGCATATGTGTGTGTCTAGCCCAATATCTTTTTTTAAAAGGAAAATTATCAAAGAATCATCGAGGGAATTTGTACTGAATGTGTACTTAAATGCTTCATCCAGATTGCCACCAATAGGAGGATGACGGTTCAGTACAACCCACCCTCATCGTGTATCCTGGAGATCGATGTCAAAGGCATCAAGCTCATGGTTCAGGATGACTACTATGCCTGTGACCAGGTAAAATATAGCTTTGAGTCCGTTGCCCTCCCCCCCCCCCCTCTCTCTCTCTCTCTCTCACTGCAATTGATGGTTGCTAAAATCACAGCCTTCTTCAGTAGCTGATAGCAAAACCCTGTGTATTCTAAGAACATGGCCTCCATGTGGCAATAACAGGTTACTGCAGTGACAGATATTGCAAACTGCAAGGCAATATTTAGTATGAGTATAAATATGAACTAGCAGTCACAATTCAGTTGACCATGAAAAAAATGTGTTTGTATTACATCTTAATTACACAGATGTGTGATTTCCCATTGGTCATTGAAAATGTGTAATGTGAAAATGTGAAAATGTGTTTATATTTTAATCACATTTTCTATTGACAGTTATTGCAAGATAATCCACAAGTCCACTGTTTAATAGACAGGCTATTCTGACATCGGTTTCTTCTGTTTGCAGAGCAACGAGTGCAGCCATTTTTTCCAGCTGAAGAATGTCTCCTTCTGCGGTTATCATCCGAAAAACAGCAAGTGAGTGTGAGGCAAAGAGCCTTTCATCTGAGCCTTTCGAAGAGCCTCTCACATTGTTTCTTTTACTTTGCTGGGGCGACATAAGTACCTTACCACACATTTGTTTTAGAATTCATAATACCATTTTACTACAATATCTTTGTTGTTGTCTGTTGCTAGATTTTGTGGAGGGATTCTGTTCTTTTACCACCCACTTTGTGTCGGGTTATCCATGAGCTGGTCTCAAACGTGGTCTTTCTGTCGTCTATGAAAGGCTGCCGGGTTGAAGAGAGTATCGGTCTCAGTGATTTTGATTGGACGGTTGTGTACTCTGCAGGTATTTTGGCTTCATCACCAAGCACCCTGCGGACCAGCGGTTTGCCTGCCATGTGTTTGTCTCTGAGAACTCCACCAAACCCCTGGCCGAGTCAGTAGGGTGAGTTGACCTCCCTCCGCCGCCTCCCCATCACCTCCACCGCCTCCCCATCACCTCCACCGCCTCCCCATCACCTCCACCGCCTCCCCAGCACCTCCACCGCCTCCCCATCACCTCCACCGCCTCCCCATCACCTCCACCGCCTCCCCAGCACCTCCACCGCCTCCCCATCACCTCCACCGCCTCCCCAGCACCTCCACCGCCTCCCCATCACCTCCACCGCCTCCCCATCACCTCCACCGCCTCCCCAGCACCTCCACCGCCTCCCCATCACCTCCACCGCCTCCCCAGCACCTCCACCGCCTCCCCAGCACCTCCGCCGCAGCTAGCGCCACCATAAGCTCCTCCAACACCACCACCATACCATCACAAATTCCATCACCAGCATCCCGACCACAAACTCTGACCACCACCACCACCACCGCCATGACTTCCACCGCCAGCACCACCACCACCACCACGAATAACTATCTCTCTGTATGTTTTTGTTTGTTGTTGCAGGAAAGCCTTTCAGTTATACTACAAACAGTTTGTGGAGGTGTCGTGCCCAACAGAGGACATCTATCTAGAATAGCCCAGAGATACGCCGCCCTGTACAGTACCACCGTGTGACCCCCATGTCCTGAAATAGACCTTTTGCATGAAGGAACAAACACTGAAGAGAAAAAAAAACGTTAAGAGTTTACTCATTTGACCGGAAGACACCTTTGGAAAGGAGACAAGAAGCCACCAGGAGCAGCATTGACAACAAGGTCCTTAAAACGAGAAAGAAAATATATTCATCTGTGTATGCAAACTGGAATCCATCATGAGGTTAGGCCATGCTTGTCCACTCAGAATAAAGCACAACCATTATAGGACCAGCGCCTTGGCTGACTGCTGGTCGCTTGGCATTACAGCCGAGCCGCCGTAGGTCTTACAAACCCATGGGGGTGGAGGTCCGGCCTCGTGAGACCATCCCCATCTCCTGACTTTCACGTTCAGCCCCTCTCTGCAGAGCAGTCCTCGATCCCCAAAAATGTAAAAATGCTAGCACCAATCAGCGCTGGTTCATGACGAACGGTAGTATTTTGCGGTGTTGACGTCTGCCAATTAAAAATCTGCCAGCATTTTTGATCTGAAATGGACTGAATAACGATGTTAAAAGATGAATGGAAATCTGCACAAAAGGCTTTTCTCCGAGCCGAATTTTGCTTTACTTCCCGGATTCGGTGACAGCATATTTGCTGTCAACGACGGCCACATTTGGAAATCAAATCAATTACTGCCCAGCCGAGTCCACACTGATATTGATTGTAAAAACGCAACCGTAAACATCTGGATGTTCTCACGAGGCTGGTGGACGTCTCCCTTTCCTATGGCTCCCCGAACCTGTACCCTAAAACACATAAGCAGCAGCGGCCGTTACAAGGGGGGGGGGGGGGGGGGGGTTGCAATTTGGATTGTGATATTTTGATGGACAAGCGCCGGATGGCTTGTTGTTGTTGATTGTTGTTATGCATCGAGTAAAAAGGTTGATGAAGCTTTATGTTGGAAAGAAAAGAACAAAAAAAGACAAAGGGTCAGTGTATGGACCAAAAAACCACGCCAACTCACTCCATTAGCCCGGTGCTCAGACGCCATGGATCCCGGTTGTCCTGGTGCTATAGTGATCCCCAGGGGGCCGGGCGCCAGGCTGTGATACATGACATGGGATATAGCTTGCCGTGTGCTAGACTAAAAATAAAAATGATGCCAACAGGTCGTGGACTAATGCCTTTTTGGCAGCTTCTATCAGTCATATTACGAAGCCAAGCGAATAGACGTACATAATTTGCTTAGTAACAGTAAAGCCTCCGTCGTCTCTGCCCTCTCTTTTTCGAGTAACGCGGGGAATCGGCGGGGGAAAAATCTACTGAGATAACGCTAGTTCTCAGTTTAGTCTATTAGCAGTAAGTGCTTTCTGGTGTAAGATTAATGTTAATTTACACAACCTTCATCACGGTGTAACACCACAGAAAGTGACACTGTCGAGGTCTGAACATTAAGGAAATCATGAAAATGCTGCCAGCAGTGTGGCCATGGGAACACGATGGCGAAATATAGCGAGTTAGCCTTGAGAGGTGCTAAAAAGAGGGGAGAAGATACCTCTGCCATTGGATTTTTACTATAGTGCCTGTTCATCTTACCATACAAACATTGTGACCTAACGAACATTGTTAAGCTTTTTTTTATTTAATTTTTTTCAAGAGTTGAACGGAGAACGGAGTTGAGTCGTGTCCTCGTACATTTCGCTCACTGGTGGTGAGTCACCGAGCGCCAGGCGAAAATGGCTGCTTCAAAGGGAGCATTCATTATATTCTGTCCGTAATTTCTAACAAATTTTACTCGACCGGAATGAAAAACATTAGGTTAGGTTAATTTATTATGAAAGATGCAATGACTAGGTTTCATTTATTTGAAGGCGAGGAGTGTGTCAGTATGGATGAACATTGCAGATACATTTTTGGTTCAATTTAATCGTGTCACCAGTCCTGTCACCTAATCATTTTAACAAAATGAAAGCTTCAGTTGGGGATTTCAGCTCAAGTTCTCACTATTATCCGTTCCCTTTATCAAAAGCAAATCAGGCGAGTGTGAGGAAAAGTACTGTACAGTATTAACAGGGTGTACAGATATGCCATATATAAATACATAATTTAATAACTGTAATTACAAATATGACAATGTATGAATTCAATATGTAGTATGTGGAAGATATCTTATTTTGACATTTTTTAGGTGTGAATTATTCTTTATTTAAAAACTTTAATGCAGAACGCCTTCGTGTCCTGTTGTTATTTCTTTGTTTTATTTTCATGCTCAACACTCACAGACAAATGCAGACAAACACTTGCATAAACACACATGGAGAGAAAGTGTCATGCGCCAATTTCTTTGTTTTTAACAAAGAAACTTTTCAACTTTCAATTCATTTATTTATTTTTTAACAGAAAGCCCTCCAAGCCCAACTTGCAGGGCTGATCGTTAATAGTAATGGTCCTCCAGATGGGCCAGATCTTCATGATGGTGCATGATGTCGTGTTGTAGCCAATCAGCACTGGACCTCACTCCGTCATCTGAAAATCAAAAGCAAACAATTAGTTCAAGTTCAAGAAACTTTATTGTCATTGCACCTGCTGTGCAAGACAACAGCACAACAACATTATGATGGCACTCCCTGATATTGAAAACAATATAGAAAATAAGAGCAGTAGCCTACCTAAAGTGCAACCGGTGTATAAATAATCAATAAATAATTAGCAGCATGCAATCCGACAATTGCACGATAGGGAGTTCAGAGAGTCAGTGTATGTGTGTGTGTTGAATTAATCTACATGTCTCAACTGTATATGAATATTCTGGTGAATACTATCTGTTATGATGGACTGACTTTGAATCATAAACCCGGTCTGTTGCTAAGTTGTCTTACCATCAAACAGACTGACGTGCTCTTTGATCAGGCCGGGATCAAACGGTTGCACCATCTCAGTGGTCCCCTCCAGGCTACTGCTGCTGATGCTACAAGAGGACACAATGTATGGTAATAGAAAGGCTAGGCAATGGTTAGGAATCCTGACTATGGCCTCTCTATTACCATACAGCATGTGAAGTGAACCATCTCTTGTACTCAGTAATGTACAAGAGACAGTTGCATGTGTGCACCAGTACCTGCTCACGCACAGCCACCAATCAGAATACAGACGAGGAAGAGTGTGGGCAGCTGATTGGTAGTCATTCTGAAATGTCCCGCGCTCGGATCACAAAATCAAATGGCAGCCCTTTTATTGCGCTTTTTAATGGCGTCACAGTGCATCATAGTATGAAAAAATAAACACTACAATAGAGCACAATGGACACTAGAACTACTTAATTCAACAGAAGCCATTTTTCCGATTGGATATTTAAATTGATAGGCCTACCTTCCCCCCTAGGTCCTATAGAGCGAAACATCTGTGCTATCTGTTTATATCACTGATGCTGACGTCTGCTGTATTGCTGATTCAAATATAAATGGACTGTTTGAGATGATGATGCCTTCATACAGTGTGTTATTCTGAGGTAGGATAATGGCCTTTTAGCTTTGGCATCATGTGTGAGGAATGAACTGAACTTAGTGGCTCTTAATGACCTTCTCTACTCAAGACAAAAAATAAAAAAAAATAAAAATTATATATATATATATATATATATATATATATATATATACAGTATATATATATATATATATATATATATATATATATATATATATATACCTATGTCTACACAAAAACAAAACACTCGGTCATACTGTACCATCTATTTTTTAGTAAAATGTGTATGTATATGATACTAACAGTCGCTCTACTTTAATTTGGAAATTCTAAATCTTTTTCAACAATTTCAGAGTGAGTTGAAGTAAAAAAAAGAATCAAATATAATTATTCATGGACAGGGCTGTAATTATAATACAGGGCTTTACAAAGTTTGGGAATTGGCTTGCCTAATATTCAACTTTTGAATGAAAGTTGAATATTATTTAGGAATATTTTTAATATTTCAGAGTGAGTTGAAGTAAAAAAATAATCGAATATAATTATACATGGACAGGGCTGTAATTATAATACAGGGCTTTACAAAGTTTAGAAATTGGCTCAACTATTCAACTTTTTAATGAGAGTTTAATATTATTTATGAATATTTTTAATGAAAGAAAAAAAGTAATTGGTACCGGATCGGTACTCGGTATCGGCAGATACTTAAGGTTGTGGCATCGGTATTGGACATGAAAAAGTCTCGAGCCATCTAATTACCATTATGTAATTAGGATGCCTACAGATAGGCAGTGGACGTTGGGGGTCGACCACCCTAGCCACTGCACTCGTCTGCCCTCGATGAGCTGTTCTGTTGTATTAAGTACACATGTACAACATTCAGCCCCAGAGAGAGAGAGAGGATTGGGGGGAGCCATGCGAATGACCCTGCGGCCTGCCTCTCAAAAAGTCAAAACAGGTCCCACAATAACAACAACCATAGTATCTCACATTAAATATAATGTAATAAAAAAACATAACCTTCGTATAATGGAGATTAAATGTAACTTACATTAACGTTACATTACTAAATGTTAGATGGATGCTCATTGCTACGAGTGTTCATACTCAAGTGCTAGCTATGCCAGTTTGTGTGTGTTTGTCTGTATGTGTCCTCCTTGCCAAAGCTTTTAAGAGGCCCTCTTAAGGGCCCCTACCATAATGAAAGCTGTGTATAGTACCCTCGGTGCCCCTTAGACAGCGGTGTAGAGGGCCCTCTAGAGGGCCCCTATGATAGCATCCTTTTTTCTTTTCTTTTTTTTCTTTTTCATCCCCTCAAATGGTCTGTGCACGCCACTGTGATGAAGGTGAGATGAGTAGGCAGCAGGGGGGAAACTCAACTGGGGATGTCAAACTAATCAGAAATCAATATTAAACATATCATTATTTTGTATGTTATAACACATTCAATGCTTATGTTATAAAAAAAATGAACTGCTCATATATCATATATAACTATCTCACCGCCTCAGATTGCAGAGTACACAGGGCTGCCCCCTAATAGTCGAGTAGTCGGCTTAGTCGATCGACAGAGGCTTAGTCGAATACGTTTTCATTAGTCGAGCAAAAAGTAAAACTTAAAAATAACAAGGCATGAGCATCGCAAACCGAATACATCCGTGGTCGCAACAAGCCCTGATTTAACTCATCGCTGCAGAAATACTGACCAATACACCTGGGCAGGTAAACACCGCTAGACATGCGGGACTAATACCGGAGCGTGAATATCGGTTGAATATCTAATATCTTTCTAACTTTAAAAAACACTTTAGTATTTTTTAAAACGATAGCCGCACATCCCTCGTAACTACGCCGTGAAGGTGAACCCTCCCGGACTCCGCTATTAACATGAACCGCTCCGCCGAAGGAGCCGCACATCCACACACACCGGACACCACAATACAAACACACATGTTTTACATTTTCTTGCTTTTAAATAAAGTTGTGTGCAGTTATACGGTTAAATACGATTATTAAAAGTGTTCAATGTCTCCTTCCAGGTTGTTCCGACAACCTTCAGAACCGCTTGGTCCATGCCGTTAATAGGCGGCTCGCTTCGTGCGTGTGCTTATGAAAAATATATTTTAAATGCTGATTATTACGGTGTTGTATTATCTGTAAAATAGCACAAGGTTAACAGTGTTTCTGTTATAACCCTCTCGCCCTGGAACTCAAAAGACTTTCTGATGCCCCAAAAAATAAATCGAAATAATTACGTTAAAAGTGCGACGATTAGTCGACTATCAGCTTGAAATGGCGACTAAGAGTCGACTAAGAAAATCTTTAGTCGGGGGCAGCCGTAGTACACACAGAGGTGTACAGGAAAATAAAGGTTGTGTTCATGGAGATCATTGCGAGGTTGGCAGAGTTAGAGACATGGGAATGCAGATTGCAAAAAAACAACAGTTGGCAAATTATGTTTGGGTGAATAAGACGTTACCATAGAGGCTAAAAAAAATAGAGAAGTAAATACAACCTCTCTACGGCTATAGAGATTCAGTGTTTTATTAAAACATTAACCAACACAGAACACATTTCACACAGTAATGGTTACAATCGCATTTTTCAATCATATGGAGAAAAGTAGATCTTTGTATAAAGGAAATGAAAACCAACTGCAAAATCTCTCTACTTTTCTCAGTTTCAGTTCATTAAGGCAGAGATGAGAGAGATGTGATTGATCGAACACAAGATGAACCTTTTTAAGGACATTACTGATGCTGATCACAGATGATCAGCAGAAATGGAAAAAACATCTGTGCTATAAAACAGCAGACATAGCTCAGACATATCTGCATGTAAACTCATGCATCATGTAGAGGAATCCGACTAGCCGCCAAAACCATTGAAACGCTGTACTTCTTACTTACTGCTTACCTCAAGGGAGTGTCTTTAAAGAAAAACAGTCTTCATCCTCTAAAGCATCTTGGAAAAAATAAGGCTCCTTTCATCTCAGACTTTCTTTCTTGTACAAAGAGAGAGCGAGATAATTACCAACTGATTTTGATATGATTTTGACGTTGTGCATCCGAGTACATGAATAGATAAAGGTGTTGCGATTGTGGTTGAAGCTTGACAAGTTCCCCCTTTACTAGATGACAGTTTGAGGTCATGCTCCCAAAATAGCATGTCTTTTTTAAAAAGCTGTTGGAAAATACTTTTTGTTGTGTGTGTGTGTGTGTGTGTGTGTGTGTGTGTACTGCGTGCCTGTGCCTGCATTGTGTGTGCGTGTACTGTGTACTGTGTCTGTGTGCCTGTGCCTGCATTGTGTGTGTGTGTGTGTGTGTGTGTGTGTGTGCGAGTGCGTGTGTAATGAAGGAGTCGATGGGAGGAAATGTTTATCATCAAATCAGCACACTGTAAAAGGAGTTCTGTTTCAAATTAAAAGCGCACGGCCCTTCTTTCATCGCAAGCCTTGTGAAATCTCTGAGAGTGGAGCTTCATCAGGATCAGGACGTCTCACATTCAGCAGACATTACCGAACAGGCCGCACGTTAACCCACAGGGTGAGGCCTTCAAGCAGGTGTTTGGCTTCAGGACAGCAGCTTCCCTTGTGCGTTAAATTCCATGCAAGGCCGGTGAAAATTGAAATCAGACAGCATTATCCACAGCGTTTGGACATGGTTAAAATGATAACAAAAAAAACAAGGTCGAAATGCTGGGCCGCTGATGTGCATGGTGAAACGGATCGTATGCCGAGACGAAGTGAAACAACGTCCTAACAAATAACACCACCTCTGGCGAGAGCTAGGTCATCTACCACCATCTGGCAAATGGTGAGAACATTTCGCATAGGAATTACACATTACACTGTGCTGTTTATCACAATGTATACAGTTTAAATAGCATCATTGAACTGTTTTATACTACTTATGTAGAAACATTTCTCTAATATCATGTATGCTATGGTGAATTTCAAGTGTAGGTTTTTGGGTAAATTACACACACGTGCAGTTAAGCACATCACCACTAGAGGGAACCCTTGTTATCCTTTTGAAACATTTATGGTTGCATCCAAACCCCAGAAAAAGGGCAACATGTTTACATTCTTTACATTGAACAAACAATTAAAAGGTTATTTAAAAAAAAACATGAATAAAAAAAAAACCTGTGTGTGTGTATGTGTGTGTGGGACTGTTCCACAATGAGGAAAGGGGTTATATCAAACGGAGATATATAGAAAAAGACCCTGCATACAGTCTATGAGCCTCACTGACACGCCCATGGGCCATTTGATACGGGGTAAGGGTTGATCCAGACCATATGATTTCTATGATCCAGACCATATGACCATCCTGTCTCAGGGCAGGCGGTCTCACACAGCCCTCATGACCCCAAAGGAGACCCACGTTGTTTCGCCATACTGAATTCCTTCATGCATTGATGACTTTGTCAACACTCAGTTATATAATATTTGTATTTTATTTTACGTTGCCTTTCAGGGCCTCCGTAGTGATCCAAATACAATAGTCTTTATTATTCAACCTTTACTCAACCAGGTGAGTCCCATTGAGATTACCTGATCTCTCTTTCGAGGGAACGCTGGATCCAAGATAGCAGCAATACAGTGTTACATACAACACACAAGCAAACATTTAAGTTAGTTTGAAAGCAAAGGGGCCAAAGGGAACCTAAAACGATTTGAAAGCACATTCCTGCGTGCTACTCGTGACTTATTAACACTGTCCTCCTGTCGTCCTCTTTGATGTGGACACACACACACACACCTCCGGGTGGTGCTATGCAGGGACAGTGTGTGTGTGTGTGTGTGTGCGTCTGTGTGTGTGTGTGCGTCTGTGTGTGTGTGTGTGTGTGTCAACGCTGTAACATCACACCCTGAAATGTCACTTCTGCACCCCAACATTTTCACCTCCATATGGAACCAATAGCACCGGGCCTAATGGAAGAGCTGGCTGAGAGAGATTAGGAATAAAACAAGCAACGAAAAGGTGAAAAAGACAGGAGAGAAAGAGGCAGAAAAAGACAGTCAGATACCCAGAAGAGCAGGGGAAGACGGTACGGAGGGATGTGAAGGATGTTGAGCTTGTGAAGGAATTGTCTGGCTGACACCGAGAGGTATCGCCCATGCTGTCCATCTCACACATTCTTACCTGTCATTTCCCACAATGCCCCATTGTGCTGCAGTGGATCTGGCTCGTATCCTCGCTGCAAGCTACTTATACATTATCAAGTGTGTGAGTGTGTGTGTGTGTGTGTGTGAGTGTGTGTGTGCTCACACCTGAACAATGAGCACACACACACACACACACACACACACACATTCTCTCTCTCACACAAACATGCATGCACAGGAACACACACACAGAAGACGACACATTTGGCCTTGAGCCATCCCCATTGTGCGGCGTTATGGGATGTCAGTTTTATTACTACTTGTAACTGATTCTTTACTGTACTGCGAGGGGTTGTAAACTTCAAAAGCCATGATGAGAGGGAGAGGCGGAGGGAGGGAAAAGGGAGACGGAGGTAGGGAGAGGGGAGTACGGTGTTGCTTTACTGATATGCGATGCCACTTGCGGTCAGAAAGGGACACAGAAATTGTACTTCACCCTGTGTATGTGTGCGTGTGTGTGTGTGTGTGTGTGTGCGTGTGCGTGTGCGTGTGTAGGTGTGCCTGAACAGCACAGTGGACACCTCCCCACTAGCGCTGCTCCTGACATCATGCGGCTCACCGCACTCGTCTTCACACCTGTCACGGCTGACACGGAGAGAGGCCCGAGCGTCTGCATTCCTTGACCTCAAACGAGGAGCCGCGCAGCCTTGTGCGCTCATTGTTCGGCGGTCCGACCTCCCGACCGCCGAGAACAATACCACGCTGTTCTGCCGCTGCGTTTGAACCTGAGGTCTCTGTGTAACTTATATATCTCGGATGTAGAGAGACAGAGAGAGACAGAGAGAGAGAGAGAGGGGCCAACATAAGCATAGATAGGGGTTCAAAACCAGGCCAACTCGCAAAGGTCATTCAGGAGGTTAAACTTGAGGGAGACAAAACGCACGAGTTATCTCGTCTTCATTTTGTTTTTCACGATTTTCTTTTTTTGGGGGGGGCGTCGAAAATGACTTGCGTAGCATAGCAGCAGCGCAGTGGATGACGTTGGGCCGACGGCTGCAGCTCTGTTGAAAGCTCTGACGCCCGCCAGTCACACATTTTGTTTGGGTGCCTATTTTTAAAAATGACTAATTGACTCCCCGCTTGTTGTTTTGACACCTACACACATGCCAGTCTAAAGTCGACTCTCTATTTTTACAATGCAACCACACCACACCCCATACTACATACTGCACACACACACACACACACACACACACACACACACACACACACACACACACACACACACACACACACACACACACACACACACACACACACACACACACACACACACACACACACACACACTGCATACACTACATACTGCAGCGATGCTACGACGCGTCGCCCTGCAGTTTCAACCTTGACCCAACAGGGGGCGCGCACGTCCCTGCGCATAACGTCCCGAGCATTTAACAATGGGAGTTTGTTGCCTTTTTTTTTTCTTTTTTTCTCCTTTTTCATTCAGGCATCACAAAAATGACCTTCAGTTCAAGCCCAACAACAAAGGCGTAAACACAACCTTACTCTGATGCTTTCTCCTTTTCCCCTCCGCAACTATATGAGTGAGGAGGAATGGCAGGAGGATGGGGGGAGGCGGGTGAGGTAAAGTAAACCCCGGGGGGGGCAGGTGTGTGTGTGTGTGTGGGGGGAGGTGTGAGCTCTCCACATGGGACAAGGGAGGGGGGGAAAAAATCCCCCAAATTTCCCCCTTTGAATAGTATAGATTTGTATCCTCCAGAGGGGGGTTTACTAACCTCTGACACATGATTGACATGCAATTTGTGTTTGTGGGGGAAGAGAGCGAGAGAGAGAGAGAGAGAGAGAGAGAGAGAGAGAGAGAGAGAGAGAGAGAGAGAGAGAGAGAGAGAGAGAGGGGGGGGGGGGGGGGGAGAGACGGAGAAGAAAGCGAGAAAGTGAAAGGCTGAGGAGGGAGAGGTATGTGATTGCGTGGTGCGAGGCATGCCCCTTCATGCCCTCCTCTTCTGTATTCGGGATTAACGTTTATCAGGATTTCATTCTTTTTTCTTTTTGATTCTCTCCTATCTCCTCCATCATCGATTCTCTGTCCCTTCCCTTTATTCCTGCGGCTCCTCTTTCCCCCCCTCTCGCTGTCTCCAGCGGTGCCAAGCGTCTCCTCACGCGGTCCACCGTTGATTCTTCAGCAAAATGGAGGATAAGTGTGCTGAAAATGGATCACAGATGTGTGTTTCCTTTACTTTTAATTTAACTGTGTAGTTTTTTTGTTTTTTTTACTGAATATTCACATATTCCATTTCCATGGCCTTGTGTTGTTTTCTACTGTGAATCGATGGAGAGCTGCAGTAGATCCACCATTGCAACGCATCATGTCCAAAAGAGGGTCACATCTCAGAAGATCTCTACCATACAGCCTCAGTTTGACAACCAGCTATTTGTGTGTAACAGTGCTTGCGTGCGTGCGTGTGTGTAGAGTGTGTATGTGTGTGTGTGTGTGTGTGTGTGTGTGTGTATGTGCGAGTGTGTGTAAATGGGGGTGTACCAGACCACAGAAAACAGACCACATTAATAATAACCACGCTTATTTAAAGCTCTGTATTTATAGAGTCAGCTGGGATTTGGAGGACCACTGTCGGAAAGTTCACAAACCGCCCGCCCTGCAGCACACTTACACTTACACACTCACTCACACACTCAGTGGCCCACGCTATATATATTGTATTATATTATATTATACATGTATGAGTGACTCTATGGAACATACGACCAGTGAATGGCTTTGAATTGACTCAGAGTCTTGACATGACCAAATCAATTCAGCACCGACCACGTCTCTGATCTTCATCTTGGAGAGAGAGAGAGAGAGAGAGAGAGAGAGAGTGAGAGAAAGAAAGAAAGAAAGAAAGAGCTGTCTGATCTCTTCAACATGTCAACCAGCACATCTTGCCGTGATCTCACATTCGCCATATCACGTTCTGGAAACCACGGCAAATCTGTGTTCAGGGGGTTGCCACGGGGACCGTGGTGCGCGCACAACATCACATCCAGATTGGAAAACACACACAAAAAAAAAAAAGCTAGACAAAGAATTGAAGGCTGACGGAATCAGCGCTGTTTATCTCCGCAGCCCACATCTAGTCCGTCCTGATCCGTCTCCTGCGTTGAATTGTGCACAGTTAGAGCCGAGGCCACTGTCGCTGTTCCCTTCGTTCCTCTTGACTGTATGTATCCTGTATTCTCTCTGACGCAAGACTCACTTAGTTACATGTATTTCTCCTGCAGGCATCTGCTTGGGTGCTGTGCAGTGCTTCCTATTTCTAAAAGTTGAATTCATGGAAATATAATATATTATATCAGGACATCTTTTGTGTGTGTGTGTGTGTGTGTGTGTGTGGGGGGGGGGGGGGGAGGGGGGGGGGGGGGGGGGGGGCGGGGGAGGATCTTACGTGTCCTATTTATACCGGATGTACTCCTACACCATGCCACTCTAAAACTAGAGAATGGATTATTTATTGTATGAATGAATACACTATCATTCATTATCAATACATTTGCAAACAAAATGAAAACTCAGAAGATTAAAACTGGGAAAAAAACAACACCCCAGAAGCGGCTAATGAGGTTGTCTCCTGATCTGCATCTGGATCATCGGCAGATGCTGCAGCTCTGGTGAAGGAGCAAGGTGGGAGAATGTCCTCTTCTTCTTTCCTGCTTCCTGCTTTCCTGCTTTCCTTATTTCTCTGTGTGGGCTGAGCTATTATGTAGTGTGTGTGTGTGTGTGTGGGGGGGGGGGGTCGTCTATAATTGACCTGCTGCTTTCTGCTGATGAAAGACGACTGCGTGCTCATAGGACTGTCATGCGGTTGGGACTACCGGAGGTAAAACAAATCAAGAAATACACAAATGCATACATGCGTACGGCGAGGAGCTTGCAGGAGCTTGACAATCTGTGATTCTGCCTCTTCAGGCGTGTCGCTGTGAGCGTTTTGGTGGGTGTATGTACATGTGTACGTGGGTCTGGTGTGTGTGTGTGTGTGTGTGTGTTAAATTGATGTTCATATTCCTGTTCCAGACAATTACCCCTGTCATTGAAGTAAAAGCTCGCACACCGCACTGTGTCTTTGTTATTTGTTGATCTGCAGATGATCAGATTATGTGTTCCCAGACCTTCATATTTCTCTCACTCTGTCTAACTTATCTCTGGAATTGATGCAAGCAGGACTTTGATGAACATAAAGATAACAGGTGTTAAAGTGTGGTGATTGCGCAACAGCTTTTTTTTTAGATTTGAACAAACATTGTTTGAATTCAAAAAAAAAATTAAAAAAAGGTTTACGACTTGGGCGTCAAACAAGGCCAGGTGTTTACATGAAAAATGTAACAATGAGTGTGTGTGTTTTTTTTTTTTGGTGATTATTGACTGGGATGGCAATTATATGGCTGAAAGAAACTGGGAAGCAGCAGATAAAAAGAAAATACAGCCACCCACATACAGTACAATACAGCACCTGGGTAAGTACGCCGCAATACGGCCTCGTTCTGAACAAGTTACTGACAGTGACAGCTTCCATATCCAACTCCAACACAACAGTGTTGTCCAAATTCTACCTCTAAAGAAATGATGAATGATCGATTATGAAAATGATAACCATTGACCCGTCCTCCACATCTAGGAGCAGGAGGTGTACCGATCCGGCCCCCAACCCCACCTCACTACCTGTTTTTTTCCTTCGTGTCGTGAGTGTGATGTTTGTCACCCGTGTTAATTAGCAACTCTGTCCCCCATGAGTCCCATGTATTTAAGTTTCTGCCCCAGTTTGGCGGTTCCTTGTTTGTGTCTTTGTTTCTGTCCGCGGTTCATCAAGTTAAGCGTCCTTTCGCACCGACCCTGAGTCTGACCTCTGCGTTTGGGTTCGCCTCCCTGGAGGAGGTTTGGGCACCCGGTTCTGTTAGGAGCTAAAAATCCCGCGAAAGGAGGTCACATGATCCGTAAACCCCCGATGAACATCGGTGAGTGACGCCTCGGAGTTTCACAGCTTCATGTTTTCATCCCGTTCTACGCCAAGCCGTGTGTTTATTCAGCTTTTCACTCAACTACCGTTGATTCAACACGCTGTCTCTCCTCACTTTTGCTCAAAATTGCAGTCTTTCATGCACATGGGAGATGTTCATTGGTCTGTGTCGGATGAATAAGTCACGGTTTGTTACATAACGTCATCCAGTATCGCCTGTATGTAAGTGAGAAGGCTATGTGTAACGCTTTCCACATATCTTTCATACGTCTGCAGTTTCGGCTGAGCAACTACACTGAAGTAACGCCTGAAAAAGCGCCGCTAAACACTGACGCATTGTTTTCTGTGTGTGTGTGTGTGTGTGTGTGTGTGTGTGAGTGTGTGTGTGTGAGGGTGAACGGGACGACGGAGTGTGGAAACTTGTTCTGTGGTTGTGTGATTATGGTTTGTTCAACAAAGCCATGCTTAGTTTTGAGAAAGTCAAGCAGAGAGATTCCCACATGGACAGATTGCAGATATGACAGTACATGCTCGAGCAAATACACAAAGTAAAAACCTCTCTCCAGGTGAACTGCAAGGACAAAAGCAGCGAAGGAAAAAAAGCAAATTGACACAGCAGGTTCGATGCCCGCTGTGCATATATCAAAAGATCCCTACGCACACAGAGTGGCTCCTCTTCACAGCAGGTGGTTCGGGTCCAGCAGTGGCTGCAGTCCGGTCTGCACACGCACACGCCCCTCCACACCCCCCCCCCACACACACACACACGCCCCCCCCCCCCCCCCGCCCCTCTACCCAAACCCTGCCAGCAGGACGGAGGCAAGGACTCAGCAAAGGCAAAGTCTATTGTGTTGACAGACCTCTCTAACTATTTCTCCTTCCGTTTTGCCCCCTTTCTTTCTTTCTTTCTTTCTTTCTTTCTTTCTTTCTTTCTTTCTTTCTTTCTTTCTTTCTTTCTTTCTTTCTTTCTTGCTTTCTTGCTTTCTTGCTTTCTGGAAGTATGTTCTACACATGTATACAGATGCAAATATGCTGCAGAAACATGCACAAACATTTGTAGTGGTCTTCATCTGAATTAAGTGTGTGTGTGTGGGTGTCTGTCTGCAATAATGATCAACATTTGGTTAGGGCGTTAGGACAACAGAGCTTTTCATGCGGGGGGGGGGGGGGGGGGGGGGGGGCGAATCCAACTAGCTGTAATCAGAGCTGGACCCTTTACACAGTACAGACCGTTAAAGTGTGAACAACAACAGTTAAGCCAAGCGGTGAACTCAGGCGCACGTCCTGTCCGCTGGCCTCAGCCTTTTGCATCCGTCTTCGTCTGGTGGGGGAACAGTTTACATTATAGGCTCAGCTGTGGCAGTGTATGTGTGTGCGCGCGTGTGTGTGTGTGTGTGTGTGTGTGTGTGTGTGTGTGTGTGTGTGTGTGTGTGTGTGTGTGTGGTCAGAGAGGCTTTTGAAGATCCGGCTTGTGCCTGAGGCCACACACACAAGACACAGTTGCAATAACAGATCTCTGATTAGATGAAAATGTCAGTGCGTATGCAGATGTGTCTGTTTGTTATATTATGAGCATGCCTTGTGTGTGTGTGTGTGTGTGTGTGTGTGTGTGTGTGTGTGTCTGTGTCTGTGTTATGACTCTTCTGGCACAACAGGCTGGTTCTGGCGACTGAGTCGTATATTATCCATTCAATAAAACACGCTACGTTGACACTGTTCATCCCAAGGATCCACCACCAGTGTATAAGTATGTCTGTGTGACTATGCAGGTGTGTGTGTGTGTGTGTGTGTAGCGGGGTGTGTGCGTGCGTGTGTGTGTGTGTGTGTGACACCTGAGAGGGAAAGAGTGGGAGAGCTTGAGGGATAGAGCAAAAGAGAACGAGTTGGAAAGGAGAATGGTTAGAAGGGGTAATAAAATGTGTTGATGCTACACGTCCTGCGTTGCATAGTTGCTTGGAAACACGTTATTATGAGAAGAATATGCACGGCATACGATTGTAAATGAAGCACAGAAACTATATATAGCTATAAATGACCCGACAACAGCATTCCTCAGAGGGCCAATTAGTTGCACATTGACAAGGTTAGTGTTAAAGAGTGGTGTGCGGGGTCCGGGTGTGTGTGCGCATGCATCTGTGTGTGCGTGTGTGTGTGTGTATGTGTGTGTGGATGGGGATGTGCGTGCATGTGTGTGTGTGTGTGTGTGTGCTTGCGTGTGTGTGTGGGTGTGTGTGGGTGTGTGTGTGTGTGTGTGTGTGTGTATACATGCAGTGCACCGTTTTTAAAGATGTTTTTTTTTATAAAGTTAAACAAAACTACTTTAGATGTACCCTATAATAAGATCCCGGTCTAGATAGTTGTTTGATTGTGCTATTTTGTGAAATGTTATGTTTTTTTACAAGAAGACTTTTAAGCTGTTCTAGAAGTTTGGAAATCCAAGGGTTGTGATGTAAATGTGAGGCTTGTTGCCTTAACTTATGACAAGCTGACATTTGGACCTCGGCATTTAGTTAAAAACCAACAATGCTTAGTGAATTATAGGGCACAAGAGAAAAGATTACTTTGAACTTTGAGTGTTTGTGTGTGTGTGCGTGTGCATGTGCATGTGCCTGTGCGTGCCTG
>JAOPHQ010006072.1:55000-77712 GCA_030340625.1 Merluccius polli
CAACGCCCCCCCCCCGTCCCCCCTCCCCCCCCTCCCCATGTTAAACCTGTACGGATGCTGTCAACGGTTCAGACCCGTCAGGACTAATTTCCTGACGGGTTGCCACGGCGCACGTTTTACTAACCTCGGATATTCGCTGACACGCTAATTACACGGACGCGCGCCGTAACGAGCCAAGGCGAAACGCACATGCTGCTGCCACTGTTAATGTTACACAAGGCTGCCCGCCGTCGCCATGGCGATCCGTACACAAACAAGACACATGCCCGGGATACATGTCTGGGCACATAGCACTCGCGCTTGTGTGTGTGTGTGTGTGTGTACATAGACACACGTGCATACTTGTAAGCGTAGGTGTAAACATGTACTAAAAATATGCAATATTTATATATTAATATATATTATATATAATATCGTATGTGCATTTATGCCTACCTGCATTTTTCTATACTACTTGCGCAGATTAAAGCAAACATGCACATGTCACACCTGTGGAAAGACAAACATAAACAAACACACGCACACACACACACACACACGTGTGTGCGTGTGTGTGTGTGTGCGTGTGTGTGTGTGTGAGCTATGGTGAGTGACAGCCCTGCCGTGACCTTGGCAGTGTTTGTATGCAGTGTGCTGCAGTGTAAGAATGATGGGAGTGTTGAGCAGAGGTGTAGTGGAGTGAAAGACAAGGTCAACACAGCTGCCCTGCTTAGTGTTGCTGTCTTAGCCGCTCTCTCTCTCTCTCTCTCTCTCTCTCTCTCTCTACATTCCTCCCCCACTATATAGCCCTGTAGGAGGAAAACGCATCGAATCCTACATTGAATCATCTCTTTCGCCATCTACGAAATGGTGGTGGTGGGGGTGGGGGGGGGGGTCATTGTAAGTTTGCTTCTGAATTGTTGTGTTTCTTTTCTAAAGTCTTGTGTGTCGCGAGTGCGCGGGGAGAGTTTGGCGTTTGACCGCGCGTGACTTTGCCTTCTCCTCCCGGGTCCCTCCGCCTCGCTGTTCTTTGTCAGTACGTCAGAATAATGAGGGTGGCGTTCGGTCCGCCGTCGGCATGAATATTCAGCCCCGCATATGGCTCCCGGCGTCGCGCCCCGCATTAACTTAACGTCACTAATTAGGATGCTAGCTTTAAGGAACATCCTGGCTTATATGATCTGCAGTCCCCCCCCCACTCCCCTCATGAAAACCCTTGCGGGAGAAGGAAGCCAGCGAGAGACGAGCGAGAGAGAGAGAGACAGAGAGAGAGAGAGAGCGAAAGAGAGGAAACGAGTGTGATAAAGTGGAAAGGTGACCAGAGGGTTCCCTTCTAGGAGTAGGACTGTCCAGTGTGCATTGACCAGGAGAAGTCAGGACTTGCGATAGCGCCACCGCAGCCGCCGCCGCTGGCGGCGGCAGCGGCAGCAGACAGCTAACCCCCCCGGTGGCCAGACCATGGAAATTGGCAGCGAGGCCAAGAAGTCTGTTTTTCCACTCTTCAAAAGTAGTGATTAATTGGAGCAAAAAAAAATAATAATAAAAAAAAGTGCACGGTTTCAAGCATCACATTCAGCCATGTGTTCTTTGTAATACCAGGATTATTTTCCCATGATTATCGAGTAACTTTCACAGTCTAGCCAATGACTCAATTGGAGTCCTTTTTCTTAAATTATTGTTCATATATCGGTGAGAAAAACCTGTGACAGAGGCAAAGGGATTTGGAGCGTGTAGCCACCGCATAATGCAACCATGATGTCTGGGTGTTACAGTCAACGTTAGAGTACAGTGAGAGGTCACACTTTCCTAATTGCCGCTGAATGCAGGATTAGAAGAGAGGCTGAATGGGAGGTCAATGGAAACGACCGCAGATTCATTCTATACATCCCACAATGGAAACTCAACATGCAACCGTGAAGGAAAGTAACATTGGAAGGGGCAGCCAACACTGATGTCAGGAACGTACATAACTAATATGAACTATGTCTTTAAAGATGCATGAATGGTCTACTTGGGGTGTGAGTTCCTTGTTGGACAGGTCAATCAATCAATCAATCTCTGAATTGATTGGCTGTCGTTCATATGCTGTAAAATATGAATGTCAATTAATCTTGCATCTTCGCTGTATGAAATGATTGATAACATGAAACACTCTGTCTTGATGTCTTTGCGTAGATAATTCACTATGTATGTATGTTGGGCAAATACCAGTCGTGGAAATTATCTTGTGAGAGTGAAACATTGGAAACTTCTAGTAGTTGATTGATTTCGGCTGAATGAGATAGCAGACATCAGTAGCCAGTAGTCTGAGCCTCTCTGAAGCCGCTCTTCAGAGGGTTGTCTTTTATAGCAGCCTTTTCTCAAACTTTCGTTAAGCCAGGGCCCAGTAGAGCTTGACCTTCAGCTTCTGGGGCCCACTGAGACCTACATAAATAGGCCTGAATATATATATATATATATACACACAGAACTTGAATTACCAAATTAACATTTATGTTGAATTAAGTGGGTCTCAGTTTTCAATTAGTGGTTGGGTTCAATCAGTTTTCAGAGTGATGTGAAATATGACTTGTTGAGAGCGAATTTCATCTGCCCGATGGGTCAATTAGTATTTGGTGCACATATCAACAAATGTAAAGTGCAGGTCAATTATAAAATATTTTTTGGAGTGCGGCCCAGTAGCCACTGCTCCACGGCCCGCTCCACACAGCAATAGGTAAACAGGCACATTAGGTTATTGGAGGCAATACAAGCACAGCGTCTACATTTTCCACCATACCACACTTTAAAGTGATGGATAAATAGGATCTAAAAATGTAAAATAACCATAACATATCACAGAGGGATTTGTCTCCACTACACTCCCAACCCCCCCCCCCTCACTGTTGTGTGCAGTTTGTACTTCCTCAAAGACCCAAACGGCGCACCATCGCCGTAATTGGTCACCCGCTTGGCTATGTAGCCAGAAGGGAAACTAGACTCCAACCGTTAAATAAGCTTGAAGGAAATCGATAGTCTGAAATGATGTGAGATTGCAATGCTTAATAATTGATAACCCTTAATAACATAATTAGAAGTTACGGATTTCTGTTGTCCATCCCTTTAAACAAGGCCTCCCTCAGCTCCACCCTGATGCCCAAATGTGGGCTTTCTACTGTCCAACTTGAATCGATTGAAGCAGCCTTTATATGATCCCTTCAGAAGTGCATTATTTTTATAATCAATCAATCTTAATAACGACCTGGCAACGTTACCTTATTACTCCAGTAAATAGAGACGACCTTAGTACATGGCAACGTTACCTTATTACTCCAGTAAATAGAGACGATCTCAGTAACGACATGGCAACGTTACCTTATTACTCCAGTAAATAGAGACGACCTTAGTAACGACATGGCAACGTTACCTTATTACTCCAGTAAATAGAGACGATCTTAGTAACGACAAGGCAACGTTACCTTATTACTCCAGTAAATAGAGACGACCTTAGTAACAACATGGCAACGGGGGAAGCTTTCTAAACGGAGCCCCGTCCGAGTCCGGTCCAAGTTGACAGTTATTAACGTTTAGTACATTATTTCGTTTAGCGCCTTCATTTTCATAGCCGTGCATGTTATCGAAAGTTAATCAACACCGCTCCAGCCAATCAGAATCGAGTATTCACCCGGGCCATGGTATGAGTTACACTACATACATGTTGCTATAACACAATCTGTTCTCTCAGTATGATTGCACTGAGCATCTTTGCACAACTGTACTCTACTAAATTGAATTGGACCCACAAGGAAGTTCATAGATAGCTGATAAGGAAGTTTTCTAACCACATTTGGGTTTTGCGGTTGCATCTTCAGCAGAAGCTAGGCCGGCCTGTCCAGTAGTTCCTCCACTGCAATATTCGGCAAACCACTAAATGGCTATTTAGTGGTCAGAGACTGGAAATCATAGTCCCTGTGGGTCTCGACTCTATACTTACTGATATGGTGCAAAGAGAGGTGGTATTATTCCTGTGCAAAATGTCATGGCAACAAGATGAATACCGCTGGAAGTATGAGCATTATGTTTTATGGCCTCGTGATTCTGTGTCTTTATGTTATACTCACTTAGCGCCTGCCGTACCTTTCAGTCTTGCTGTTTTTCGCACTTTCAATTAAATGTTAATGTGGGTCCACATTCATCTGGGATCTGAAAGGTTTCACCGGTGCTTGGAAGTGTCCATGATAAATAACCACACGACCAGCAGAAAGTCATTGGGCTCAAACATTCCTATCAAAATAAAAGTATATATAAGGCAGTAAATGAAGCCCGTCCTGATGCAAAACATGCTTTTCATTCATCACAATATAATACATTATTCATTGACAGATAATCAATGTGTGTGTGTGTGTGTGTGTGTGTCAGCGTGCGCGCTTACTCACTCATCAAATTGTGAAAAGCTTCTCCATACTTTTCCACTTGACCCATTTCCCCATAATAAAATGAGCAGACAATGTTTCATTCAAGATGCGATGTTACAGATCTTGTTGGACAATATTAACCATGGTTAAGTGAGTCCACGACACAATTTTCCGGTATGTCGCCGCCGGTATTCGGCCCTCGCCGCACACATTCACACACACATATACACGCACGCCTCCTCTGCCTCTTGGTTTTGTTGGAAACTAAAGTTTATCTTGTGCTCGTCTTCGGGCACTTCACCGTCTATTCTGAACCGACGACTCACATTCCAGTCATTTCGCTCATAACCAACGCGCCCCTCTTTGTAGCGAGGAGGCCAGGCTTAATAAGGCGGTGTTATCCTGAAAGTCGAGTGTCTGCCGAGAAAAAAAGAAATCCCCCTGGCTGTCCTCTGTTTACCGCTGGCATGCCACTCTGACAGTGTTTACCGAGAAGTTTACCGAGAAGTACGACAGCAGAGTCCACCGCACGCCATGTGTGAAATAACTCACCGAGGTGGGGAAAAAAAAAATGAATGGTTTTAATTGGAGAGAGAAGAGAGGGCAGCGAGGGAATGTCCGGGACAGACGTGCAGACACACACACACACACACATGTAGTCCCATACGTCAAACCAAGGAACATTATATAACATAGCCATTTATCACCATTAAAAAGGACTTCCTAGGTCTAGAGTTAAATGAGATTTGATGACCCACTTTAACCCAAAGCCCACACACACACAGGCAGGCAGGCAAGCATGGACTCCCAGGAGCCCAATGGGAGAAGGAAGAAAGGCTGAGAAGAAGAGACCCATAACAGGCCCACTTCTTCAATACATGTTGTATTTTACGACAGATAAAAAAAAAAAAGAAAGGCAATCAAAGGGTGAATAATGACACAAAACCCCCAACCGTCAAGCCCTTTATTGTCTCAATAGGTGTCATGTCTTTGTTCTCGTCCTCCTGTCTGATGGTGTCTTTGCTCATTGCTTCGTTACGAGTTGCACACTTCCTCTCGTCTGTCTCTTCCTCCACTCCCTGTGCTGGGCTGGGTCTCTCTGGAGATCAGGCCCAGCCTCCAGGTAAGCCTGGCAGGAATCAGCGGCTTCTGACAGAATCAGGATGCTCCCTCCCAAAGGAGAGTCGACTGGGGACTCAGGGACACCTGGGGGGGGCCTCGTACTCGCACACGCACACACACACACACACACACACGCACACAGAGGCACTCTCACACACACACATACACACACACACGGACACACGCACACACACACGCACACAGGCACACAGGCACACAGAGGCACACACACACAGGCACAAACCCACAAAACCACAAACACAAAGAGGCACATACACACACACAAACACACACACAGGTACACATGCATGCTCGCACGTATACACACACACACACAGACTCATGCACCAAAGTGTGGGCTGAGGAAGACACATGCGCGTGCACATGGCTCCATATGCTCATCACTATTCATGGCCAGTCATCCCCTCCAGAGGGAAAGCAACTAGGAGACGATAGGAGAGAGATAATGGTGACAGACACACAGACGGACCCACACACACACACACACACATACACAGACACACACACACACACACACGACAGGTCAGTGGACAAGGCTAAACTTTTTCAGCATGCTATGTAATGGTGCTACCCCAGTACTTACCGCCTGTGGATTACCAACAGGAGTCCCTTGGCATGTTGAGGGACCGTCTTCCTACTGCCCTGACCCGCAATGTGTGCACCTATATTCCTATCAAAATAAAAGTTTCAAAAACACCGCTTTTATTGCAGTAAATGAAGCTTGTGTGTGAAGAAACTTACATATATAGTTTTTAGAAAGTAAAACGATTCAAGAAAGTCATGCAAGGTTATAATCAATGTCATGAATAATATTGCATAATAAGTGAGTTAATTAAAAAGAAAAGCAAAAACATGTCCCTGTAAAACATGGAAAAACATCTCATGTGTTTATCTTGTCCGTTAAATGAATGTACCCTGTTTGACCTCCTCATAGACTCTTTCAAAGTCTTTCAGCAAACTTTGCTTTGTGTGGTTTAATCGAAATAACCTTCAACAGCACATTTACAGTAGTTAGGTATAGCGAACACCAATTACTTTCAAGACGGACATTTTTTGTTTTTCATTACCAATGGATTGCGTGAGGACGCACTGCAGGGAAAACCTTGCTGCAGTACAAGAAGTGTACTTGTGAAGAGGTAACATCATGTTATCATGCCCTGAGATAGCCCCCTCAACATGCACACAAACACACACACACACACACACATTCACATGCACACAAGCACTCTCCTCCTCTGTGTCTCTAATTCCTGCCCTTTCATTTTCTTAATCTGTCTCCCTTGGACCACAATCTTCTCTCTCATCGGCCCTCCTCCCCCTTTCATCCCTCTTATGAATTGCTTCCTGTTATGGTGGGATTTTATAGACAGCGCGCTGTATATACACTCAGTGTTGCACATTTTAGTGTATGCATGACGTCAGACCAACACATGATACATCTGCAAGACATTATGTGTCACTGGCTGGGTTCACTGGACTCCATGAAGTGTCCCCTCGATGTTTCTGTCTCACGCTCTCTCTGTCTCGCTCTCTCTCTGTCTCTCTCTCTCTCTCTCTCTCTCTCTCTCTCTCTCTCTGTCTCTGTTTCTCTGTCTCTGTCTCTGTCTCTCACTCGTATTTCTTTCCAGGCCTCATACTAGGCCGTCACCCTTGTCTCAGGTGATGGCAGATAATGATTAGCTGCTAGTGTGGTGGAGAGAGAGAGAGAGAGAGAGAGAGAGAGAGAGAGAGAGAGAGAGAGAGAGAGAGACAAAGAGAGTGGGGTACGATGGTGTGGGTAGGAGCAGAAGGCAGAGCAACAGAGAGGTAGTGAGAGAGAGAGGAGAGAAATATTGGAAAGTGAAGGACTGGAGGAAATAACTAGAGTTATAGGCTGAGGGAAGCGATTTTTAAAAGAGAGCTCAGACCCACGAAGGAGCGGAAATACAGCAAAGTAACCTGGAGACCTGGCTCTTATATATAGTGCAGCATCGCAACTTTTCCTCCACACTAAGGAACACCTGGGAGGGAAGTGACCCAAATAAACTCAAAAACTAATTCAGCGTTTTCTCAGAGATTATTCATGGTTCATAATAGTAACTTGTGACTTGTTAATGTGTTTCAAACACTTCTTAAATACTGGTGACATGAAAGTAACGTTATCTCTGTTTCTATACAAAGCTCAAGTTCACCGCACCACACCATACCACACCATACCAAACCGTACCATACCATACCATACCAAACCACACCACACCAAACCACATCATACCATACCACACCATACCAAACCGTACCATACCAAACCAAACCACATCATACCATACCACACCATACCATATCATACCACACCATACCAAACCACACCATACCATACCATACCATACCACACCATACCATACTACACTGTACCATACCACACCATACCATACTACACTGTACCATAACACACCATACCATACTACACTGTACCATACCACACCATACCATACTACACTGTACCATACCACACCATACCATACTACACTGTACCATACCACACCATACCATACTACACTGTACCATAACACACCATACCATACTACACTGTACCATACCACACCATACCATACTACACTGTACCATACCACACCATACCATACTACACTGTACCATACCACACCATACCACACCATACCAAACCATACCATACCACACCACACCATACCACACCATACCAAACCATACCATACTACACCATACTATACCATACCGTACCACACCATACCACACCATACCATACTACACTGTACCATACCACACCATACCATACTACACTGTACCATACCACACCATACCACACCATACCAAACCATACCACACCATACCACACCATACCATACTACACTGTACCATACCACACCATACCAAACCATACCATACTACACCATACTACACCATACCGTACCACACCACACCACACCATACCATACTACACTGTACCATACCACACCATACCATACTACACTGTACCATACCACACCATACCAAACCATACCATACTACACCATATTACACCATACCGTACCACACCATACCACACCATACCATACTACACTGTACCATACCACACCACACCATACCACACCACACCACACCATACCACACCACACCACACCATACTACACCATACCACACCACACCATACTACACCATACCGTACCATACCATACCACACCACATCATACCACAGCATACCATACAATATTGTACAACTATGCAATACTGTACCAAGGCCCTGAATAAACACCATCATTGCATTGTCTGTATTCTTCTCAAATCAAGGTAAACAACCATTTTGCGAAGCCACTAAATTGATCTGCAAGACACCACTTGGTCTTAACTGTATGCTTTCAAATGAGATGCTTTTTATTCTTTGAGCTTAAGATCAAGGAAACAGCACAAGCGGAGCCTGTTGTCCACATAAACAAGAGAAATCATAGTTTTCAGTTGTTGTATTGTTTCTTGTATGGCTCTCATTACTTGTGTTGACAAAGAAAATTGTATGTTCTTGCACCATTTTACTCCACAGTCGGCTTTTTTAGTGGCTCATGATTGGACCACTGGGCGCAAGAGGTTAATCGTCCACCAATCAATGATTGATCAGTGACCACAATGTTAGAATGGCCTCGATTGAGGTTTTAAAGCAGGGTTACTCTGAGCCTCTTGACGTGATTGTGTACCGCCATTGAAAATATGAATCCAAGCTCAATAATTTGGTTGAATGGTCCGATTCATGAACAGAATCTGCTCCGCTCATCCTGACCATGCCTGATAATTATCACCTTGCCCCCATCGCCTGTCACTTGTCATCTGACATGTCAATCAAATTCATCTTTGTATTGTTGGCCTTTCATCCCCCGACTCTCTCTGTCTTGCTCATCAAGGCTTTATTCTGTCTTCTCCTCCCTTTCTCATTCTCTTTTTTTTATCTGTTGTAAACCAAAAAAAATCAACTTGGTATCCAGCATAACGTATGTCTCTCTCTCTACTCTCTCTCCCTCCCCCCCCTCCCCCCTCTCTCTTCTCGCTCTTTGTCGATTGTTCCTCCCACTGAGGTAAAAGCGGATACTCACAGCAATGGTAGGAAGAGAGAAAAGAGGGAAACATTTTTGTACCACAGGTTTTGTGTGTGTGAGTGTGTGTGTGTGAATGTGTTTGTGCATGCATGCATGAGTGTGTGTGCGTGCGTGTGTGTGTGTGTGTGTGTGTTCTATGTCATTTACATATGCCAGTAATTCAATGTCTAAATGTGTCCACCTTTGTCACTGCTCTGCTGCATCACTCAAGGCAATGTCAAGCTTCAGATGCTCCATCTGTTTTCTGCTTTGAGAAATGGTTTTCAAAGGCAATAAACTTCATGAATGGGACACAGCCTTCCGACCGAACCCGCCAAATAGATGTCGAATAGGGCCGAATGGTGAGAATGGTCTATTTTGGTGGAGGACCTTTTCTCATATGCCATATAACCTGTCCTTTCTGTCGTTCTCCCTGCATTTTATTTGTAGCATGTTTGCCACTGATATCAGAAATTTGCATTCTCAATATACAGTATATCATTATATACAATTTGTAAGCGCTTTCCCATTGTGAGCGTGATGGGGGTAAGGACCATCAGAGGGGTTGCCATGGGAAACCAGGGAGGTGGAATCGATGCTGGCCTCAGCTATTTCAGTTGGGTTCGGCTCCTAACTTACAGAGGCTTCTTTAGAGTGGAGTCCTCCATCTGCTTTGGCCACGTGGCCATGTGTGTATCGGATAAGTTGTACGCATGTGTGTGTGTGTGTGTCAACACACGCGACAACAGACATGATTATCAGTGTCTCTGTTTGTGTGGATATGGGAGCATCTTAGTTGGTATCCTGGCTATCAGGCGGGAAGCAGCAGAGCCCCATGTGGACCCACAGAAGATAGTGGAGTCTGTCTGGTTCGTGTTCTCACGCTCTGTCTGAGTACTTTTAGTTTGTGTGATGATACGGCAATGCTTATGTTTGAATCTGCCATGACTACAGAAACGGTCTCTAATGCAGTGTGTCATGCATAACGTAAGTCGTTTGTTTTGGTAGGCGGCTGAATGAACAAACATTGATCAAAGGATGGAGACCTAGCGAGGGGTGACTCAGAGATGCATAGATTGTAAGCAAAATGTCCATGTGACGCCACACAGAAGAGCGTTACAGGAATACATAATACACAGATAGCATGAATAGATTTACATTACATTTCCATTTAGGGCGTTCAGCAGACGCTTTTGTCCAAAGCCAGTACATTTGTAAGTAGAAAGCAAAACAACAATATATCACTGTCGGTACAGCAAGGATGTCAATAGGAAAGTTTTCTAAGTGCACCATAATAGCTAGGTTCAGCCATCCTTTCTGTACAGCATGGATAGCTAGGGTAAGAGGCTTTACGATGCTAAGTACTCCCTAGGAGGGAGACTATGCAGAGTCGAGGTGAACTCTTAAACTCTTAAATAAACTTAAATTGATAGGTTATGACTTGGTTAAAGCTGCAATCAGCGTTTTCTGCTTGCCCCACTTGGATTTTATTACACTTTGCTTTGATTGCGTCTCATGGTTCACATGCAAAACACCACTTCATCAAAGTGGGGCAAGCAAAAATAGCTGTGAGCAGCTTTAATATTTGTGTTTTTTATTGTTTAGCATGAGGCTTTTGATATCGACATTATTAATGGGGCTAGCTCTCTCTCTCTCTCTCTCTCTCTCTCTCTCTCTCTCTCTCTCTCTCTCTCTCTCTCTCTCTCTCTCTCTCTCTCTCTCTATCTCTCTCTTACAGGTAAGGAGGAGTATCACAACAACAGTACAACAACATTACAACAACATCACAACAGGTGGCACTAGGTCAAGAGACAGCATTTTCCAGGCCTGGATGTTAGAGCAGGTTGACTGGTGAGCAGAGGGTTGCCGGTTCATTCCTTCTTACTGGTAGTGTTGAGGTGTTGAGGAAACATTGTATGTGTAATGGGATGAATGTGAGGCAAAATGTGTGTCGTCTTAAAGCCACAGAATCACTTTTTCAAAATGCACACACTATTAAATGTGCTGAAATTAATGTATTTGTCCTTTCTGCTGGTCCCTCCATATTTAACACACACACACACACACACACACACACACACACACACACACACACACACACACACACACACTACATCATCCACAACATGAATATAGTAAATCATAACAGGTGATGGAATTACAGTAAAAATATAATTTTATGGTGTCACTGTTTTAGCAGGTGACTTTGTTGTTCTACTTTTCACAAGTTGCAAGGCCTTTTTCTGCTCTCCCACGGAGAAAGAGAGAATACTAATGCATTACCTTTAATAAAATCATCATCGTTTATTTATGTTGAGGTTATGAGACATGAAATAGCGAGATGAATATTCCCAATGGCAACTTCTTACTGAATGTCTCTCTTTCTAGGCTGCTGAATGAACAGCATATATAGCTCTCTCAGCTCTATGGACACAAACCACAGCCAGAGCGATGCTCCTTTCATCAGGAATTGACTGAGTTTACAGCTTTCCTTGAACTCTTCCACCATGTTTACAACAAGCTGATGGGTACCGTCTGTGCATGTGTGTGTGTGTGTGTGTGTGTGTGTGTGTGTGTGTGTGTGTGTGTGTGTGTGTGTGTGTGTATGTGTGTGTGTGTGTGTGTGTGTGTCTGTATGTATGCTATCTGTGTGTGGCACATATACACTCATGTGTTGCATGCGCACACGTAAAGCCATTTTTCCATTTGCATTTCCAAAGCCTGACCGCGTAGCTCGGGCGTCCGTGTGTAACTCAACTACCGAGGAAATCATGGAAGTCCTGCCAAGTGCCAGCAGCCCGGCACGATCAAGATAACGGAAAGCTGTCTCCCATTGGTCTAAACCTCCAGAGACCCACTCCCCCCCCCCCCCCCCCCCCCAAGAGGTTACCTCACCTCATGTCTGGGATGGATGATGATAATGGTGCCACCCCCTGCCTACCCCCACCCCCCCACCATCGCCACCACCACCCTCACCTCCGCCGCCGCCACTACCACCACCCCCATTTCCCTCTGATCAAACCCACCCAGCGTGCCTTGAAGTCACCTTATCTACTGGCACCACACACTCAGGGAGGAAATGATGTGAAGGCTCAGGAGTCAAGGTTTGAAGAAGAGATGAACAGACACGGAGCAAGAGAGAGAGAGAGAGAGAGAGAGAGTAAGAGAGAGAGAGAGAGAGACAGAGACAGAGAGAGAGAGAGAGAGAGAGAGCAAGAGAGAGAGAGAGAGAGAGAGAGAGAGGGTGAAGGACGGGAGGGAGGTACAGAGGTCAGTTAAACAAACAAACTGGGTGCCATTAGAGTTATTGCAATAGCTCCCCACAAATAATCCATGGTTTATTTCCCCGGGGAGCAACACATTGGGAAGGCAGATAGGAGGCCTTCCTGCAGATGTACAGTAAAGTGTCAGCACAACACAGGTTCATGTTAACACATGTATTCCTACACTACCACTAGGCCAATACTGCTCCAGGCAAGGTTATCTGTTTTTCACTTTTCTTTTAATGTTTCTTTTTTCGCTGTGAGCAACAGACAGTCTGTGGGAGTTCAAAGACACACCGAGGGTTTGGTGATGAAGCACTTCCAGGTTGGACGGTGGATGGAGCCGCTGGACGCGTGAGTTATGAGGGGGGTTAGGTTGCTTCTGTGCTGTGAAAACACTGCGCCCCGCGCTCGGCCTGTCGACATCCAAGCCCGCTCTCCTTGAAGCGAAACGCATGAATCACGGGGTAGGGTTAAAGGCCTTGGTGTGTTTCAGCGGTGTGAGCTGTGTGTTTGGGTGTGTTTTCGCTGTGTTCTGTTTTTCTATCAGTGTTTTACATGTGTCTTCAGCTGTGTTTTAGCTGCAGTTCAGCCGTATTTTAAGCTGTATTTTTTACCTTGTTTTGCTGTGCGCGTTGCTGCAAATTCACAGCCTCGGGGCGGTATTGTCTTTCAAGGCCCAGGGAAATACACAGTTGATTCACACCCATTTATTCATGTCCTGCCGCTCGGAAAGAAAAGGGCTGGTCTTCCGAAGACAGTGTGTGTGCATGTGCGTGTGCGTGTGTGCGCCTGTGTGCATGCCCGTGCGCACGCATAACCAATGGCAATCTCGCCTACAATCAGCCGGTGGTGCTCGAAAGCAGCGTTCGAGGTTTGAAAAGCCCGGACCTCATCATGTCAGCCCGGCGTCTCCGGTCCGCTCCCAAGCGGGCATGTGACGCCAGACACACCGCCATCCGCACGTTCCTCGTGCCAGCGTCCTTTCGGCAGGTGAGCGCTTCCAGAGAAAGGTCCTTATCTCTCCCCCCCCCCCCCGCCCCCGCCCCCGCCATGTCACCGAGGAACCGTCACTGAGTCCTCCTGAACGCGAGTGTTGCACATCACATCTACAGCCACAACTCCATGTAGCCGCCCCCATCGCCTCAGTAAAACCACCGCTCCGTGAGGCGCGGTGGGCTCCTATTCACTGCACTGTACTGTAAGGCATAGTCGGTGGTGAAGGGAACATGGGCAGAGATAGATTGGAAAGCTAGGGGGAGATGTGTGTGTGTGTGTGTGTGTGTGTGGGGGGGGGGGGGGGCAGATGTGTCAAAACCCTGCTGCAGATCTGCCACCTCTGGGACGTCTGCACTGCAGTCTGCTGCTCACCCTGTCAGCTAAAATAGTTTAGCCTCAGGCTGTAGCACACGCACGCACACTCATGCGCTCACGCACGCACGCGCGCGCACACACACACACACACACACACACACACACACATGTGCACATGTACATATTCGGTATATATATATTATACGTGTATGTGTGTGTGTGTGTACACATACATACACACACACACCCTCTACCTCTCTCTCACACACACACACATGCACACACTCTCTCTCACACACACACAGACACACACACCCTCTCTCTTGAACACACACACCTAATGTAATCTTTAAAACAGACACAGATATTCATGGCAATCGAAGCCAAAAAATTATTTCTGGCTGCAGCCATAAGCCTATAACCCTGTCCGATACCACCCACTGACATCCCATGCATTGGCTTGCATGTAACCCTCAGAGTGCAATGTAACTCTATGAGTTGTAAAATAAATTCAATAAAAAATTCATGATACGAAAACAAAGCCTTTTGGCCTAAGCCTTAAAAATGACATTATTCAAGCATAATTCAAGAAATGCTCATAAACAATTATTGGTAATATATATTACTTTGTGGTGCTATAGACAGTATATCATGCTAAGGAATGGTGTTTGTGTGGGAAACATGGTAAACGAAAGAAGGTGGTTGGCCGGGTGTTGAGGGAGAGGAGGAAGTATAAGTCATATGAGAATGACAAGAGTGACACCGCTGTAGCCGCATTGGGAGGAAGCCTGCGCTGTTTACCCAAGTGATGTTTTAATGGGAGCTCTGGGCTCCACTCTCCCATCGTTTTTTTGTATTTATTTATTTATTTATTACTCCAGATCCCTCCAGTTTGGCCTCAAGTTTTCAACCTTTTGAAATTTGGCCCTGGACGTTAGGATAACATTGACTTTGGCGCGGGAGGTCGCCGGCTGGCAGAGGTGGGGGAACTATTAAAGGCGTCGAAGGCCCCACGATTTCCCTTCTCCTTTCTCCGTCCGCTGACTCCCTTCACCTCTCCTTGCCCCTCACTCTGATCAGTGTCACCCCACACTTGACACCTGCTAGCGGCCAGACACACCGAGCTCGGCCCTGTGATCCCCCAGACCACCGGCGCCGTACGCATGAGGTCACCATAGGTAAACTATGATGGACTGGAAACTAAGCTGGAAGACCGCTCACATTTGGGAAGGTAGTTTGTTTTAGTACAAGGACCCTTTGGACTGCTTTGTTTTTGCTGTAATGAGGTGCGGATTCAGCCCCCTGACGATGATGATGTCAAAAACTAACACGACCCAATGATTTCTGTCGCTCTTCGTGGCATACAGGGGACGCTTTGACAAAACCCACAGGCCAGAGGCTCTTCCGCGGCGTTTTTAACTGACGACTGACGCCACGTCAAAAAGTGACAGATTATTCCGGAGACTCTCCCCTGTCCACTTAGCGCTCATGCTGAGGCTAAACGTCTTCCTCCGGGAGAAAACCAGTGCTCCTGCGTATTTTTTATAATTTGGGGGTTTATTTTGAGATAAATTCACAGACATCTAAATAGATGCTAACTGTTCTTTGCAGTGGATCTCAGTTTGCGTAATCTGATCAAAATGTTTTCCAACTCATTGATCTACATGCACGGACATACACACACATGCACACACACACACATAAGGATGCACACACAGCATGCAATGTACATTTTTGGTCAAAGTCATTCTTCATTCACCAAGAGACACAAGGTAGAGGAGTGTGTTTTCTGTTCTTTTAGTGTCTTTGGCCAATGACAGGCACTCTGCAGGGGGGGGGAGACCACTGAAGTGTGACTGAGACTCAGAGGTGAGACTACACCGATGTAAAGTGAAACAAGTTGGGGGTCAATGCTGCCCAGTAGCACACGTCTACCGAGTACTGAGAGATGAATGTATTTTTTGCCAGGCCGTGTGCTTCCCTTAGCTTATTGTCCCACTGCTAATGGCCGTGTAAGTCAAGAGTAAATGGACCCAATGTGTTTTATGGCTCCTCAGGCCCGCATCACTTGTGTCAGGTAGCTAACACACTGTATAGATATATTATTAGTAGTGGCCTGTGGGCTTTGTGGTGTGTGTATATATATATATATATATATATATATATATATATATATATATATATATATATATATATATACACACACACCACCAGACTATAATAGACTATAATAGACTATTATATATATATATATATATATATATATATATATATATATATAGTATATATATATATATATATTATATCGGCAATTACCCTGCTCCCACACACCCTGCTCCCACATGGAGAACAGGCTGAAGTAGCTTTCTGGATAAGCCATGGCAGCACAAAGGAAGCAGAGGAAGTCACTCTGCAACCAAGTCTTCATCAAATTGAAGTTTCCATTTCCTCCCATGCTCTTAAATCCCTAAAGCAACACTGCCGTGGATTGCCATTTCACACCTGGAAACAGTTTGTGTGGCGCGTGGGCTGAACGCGAGCAGGCTCTCCGACAGCCTGCCGAGGCGCGCGGCGTCTAAGTCCCCCTCCCCGTCAAATCATGTCTTTCTAATGTCGCCGCACAGGGCTGCGTCGTCGGCCAAATCTCTGCCACAGCCTTTTCTCTAATTTGATTCTTATTACCTCCCCCCCCTCCCCCCCGCCCCTCTCCCTCCCTCTCTCTCTCTCTCTCTCTCTCTCTCTCTCTCTCTCTCTCTCTCTCTCTCTCTCTCTCATTCTCTCTCTCTTTCTTTTCCTCTCTCTGTATCCTTTTCCATCGATACCGTCCCAGGCCAATCCACTCTTACCCCGTTTCCTATGGCCATTTGTTTCTCTGGCAGCGACGGAATCGATTGGGTTTGATTGGTTACAGTTCTTAGCCATGAAATGACCCTCTCACAATGCACGGATGAAAACACACATCGAAAACAACTCAGGGAACGGGGATGGCAACATAAGTTGGTGTTTTGTTCGACGGCTGCGGGGTACCCCGGGCTATCCGAATATCCCCTTGGAAACTCTATCCCGCTCTTTGTTCCAATGGGAATGTACCAACGCTGTGTCTATTTTCACGGGGGAATCACCCCAAATTATTTCGAATACGGTCGGCGGTTTCTCTCAGTCAAACACAGTAAGAGACGCACGCGCACAGGTTTTATTGGACGGGATGGAATTGAAGGTATATATAATTTGTAATCATTTTAAAACTTTTGAACTCAATATGAACCCTTTCCTTTCGCCGTTTGGTTCAAGTAAAGCCACTTATTGTTAAGGAGAATGCAAGTGATGGATTATTTCCAGATGCAAATCCACACACGCATCCCTCAGTTTATAAAAGGGCCGATACTGTTTGATGTTCTGTCTGTCGGAAATTAAATATAAAACTGGCAGGATGTATCAAGGCCAGTTTGATCACAATGTGAGAGGCGCAGTCAGCCAATCCGGGCAGCCAATGAACTGGGGTCCTGAAAGTGAGTGATCAGCCATTTTCCTAGGTCACACCTTTCATCACTGCCTGTGCAGATTGAAGATTGATGAAGCGAAGTACAACTCATTGCTGTTGCCGTTTCATCCCCATGACAACACAACCTCTTAAAATAGAATTCATGCTTAGTTTGTTGAGGTAGAAAATTGCAAGGGCTAAGAATTAGTAAGGCAGGACATAAATACTACCTTTTCCTACTTGCTGTTGTTAAATGTGGCAAACATTAAGTTTGAATTGGCGGATCATGAATAATCTGTACATGCAGAAGCCTAAGACGAATGCCCAAGCTGAAAGTATAAATATAACTAACCTTTTATTGCTTCATCAAATGTAATTATCTCGGTAGATGATGTGGAAGCCAAGAAAGAAAAGGTCTGTTGCTGATCACGTCTGCGCCTTTTTAGCGAAGGAAAAACGTTTTTTTTTTCAGGAGGTTGAAGTAATCTGGACGTGTTAATGTCTTCTGTCGAGGAACTTGTGTCGTTAAGTTATTAGCCGTGAACCAAGCGACAAGTGCAACGAATCAGAGGCCAAGAAGCATAAAGCAGAAATTAAACTTAACGTCATGCCTTCTGTCACCTATATACAAGCGCACACACCTGCACACGGCTCCGCCAAGTCATTGGGCCCTTATAAAAAAAATCAAAATACATAAAAGGATTATGATATAATCACGGCAGAGGTTGGCTGTCGAAAGCGCCTAAGCATTGGGAACATTTTGCCACTGAGAAAAACGACGTCGTGTTCACTTCATAGACGGCCGAGGGCGGAGGAGGGAAGCTGGGGGGGGGGGGGGGGGGGGGTTAGCGTGATTTAGTGTGAACAGTCATAGCTGTGGAAAGGCAGACATGTTTTTTCGAAAGATTGCAGCACTTAACGGCCCTGAGTTACATGCGCACAGACAGAGAGGCGCACATACTCTCACTTACACTCACACATCAGCAGACGCACACGCATTCACACAATTACATGCGTACAAACACGGACGCACACACCATTTCCACTTTCTACTGGGGGTGTGTGTGGAATACAGTTTTGAGTATTGATGTATGAACCGTGCAATTATGTTTGTGAATACGCACAGCAACAGAATTAGCTATTCATGGGTTGTCATAAACAGTTCCCAACATGCCCCGAGAAAATACGACTGTACCCACAGCGATGACAAATATACTTCTGAGAGAAAGAGAAACAAAGAGCACTGAAAAGAAAGTGTGTGTGTGTGTGTGGGGGGGGGGGGGGGGGGGGGGCGGTCACAGACAAACAGAGACAGAGAGAAAAGAGCTGCTTAACTTTTCCACTGTCAACATCTTATAGCGCCCATGTGAGTCGCCATCTGGGGCACGCCTCTCGTCGCTCACTTCGCTCCTGGGCTTGTTCTTCTTCCCGGGCCTCCTTCAAACACCTTTCATCACTCCCTCTCACACACACACACACACACACACTGCCCCCGGGGGCCGTCCTACCTACCCATTACCACCTGAGTCTACTATACCACTGCCTCTCCCTGTTCTCGGAAAATTAACCTGCAAACAATTACCCTTAAATCATGCGGTTTGTCGATCTCGGGGCGCATAAAAGAATGACATTCACACACACACACACACACACACACACACACACGCACACACGTGCAGTCCAGCTCTTTGAGTGATGTGAATTAGAGCGAACCCAGGCACGGACGCCCGTGGATCCTGCATTATTTAGATATTAAACGGCCCGGTGCCCCCTCTGTGTCCCCCTCAAAGATTCAGTCACGCAAAGAGGTCGCCAAAACCTCATCTAAAAACCCACGCTCAGGGCCCCGCCTCCCCAGTCCATTAACACCCCACCGCTATGGGCGTAGAGGGAGGCAGCCAGCAACCTTTGTGCTTGTGTGTGTGCGTGTGTGTGTGTGTGTGTGTGTGAGTGTTCGTGTCTGGAGGTGGGGAGTGGCCGCGTGTTTCACGCAGCAATGCAGCGACTATACTATTTCTAATGATTCCCCATCTCACCATTTCAACACCAAGAACTGGCAAAACTTTCAAAACAACAGCACTGGGTAGCACTTCAGAATAGCTGTAACTTTGAAGCATTACTAAGGTGGTTTAAGGTAGATCTGTGTATCATTTCTAAAGCATTGTTGCTACATGGGTGCTCATTAGCAATAGAGAGAGAGAGGCCAGGGAGACATAACGTTAATGTCTTGTTAGAATACCATTCTTGGCTTTTCTTGCATTATATTGAGAGTGAATCTATGCAGCAGCAGCAGCAGCAGCAGCAGACAAATTCAACAACATTTTGGAAAAGCATAGAAAAAATTACGTACAGTAAATGTAAAAGACAGAGGAAGGTATAGAAGTCGGCCCATGTCCGCCGTTTCTGATATTAAATGTATGTTTTAAATCTAACCAGTTTCCACTCTCTTTACTTTCAACCTCTCTACATGGACAACAGTGAAATGTATTATAAAAAAAGCTGCATTGGCTCTTTGTTAGAATACAAGAAAAACAAGAAACAAGAAAAAAAAAAAGTGCTACAATGGCAAATTGATTGACTGCCTGACTGTAGTACATCAATGGCCCAGGAATTGAAACACAATACGGTGGGATTATAATAAATGTTTTATTAATCAATAAAACAACTTCAACTTATGTTGCAAACTCCTTACATTGCATTACTAATCCAGGAAAAGTCCAATATAAACCACACAAAACCGCACATGCAATCGCGCACACACACACACACGCACACACACACACACACACACACAAACACACACAAATAACACACATGGGTTCAACCCCATTTTCCATAACACACATTGCATACCACTCTCTCGCTATCATTAACCAGTAATAACCACAATTACATAGTCCAATATAAACAGTAGACACAGAGACTGTAATCAATTCCACGCACAGGCAGGCCCGCTCTTTGTGATGCTAATATATTGCTGTGGTGGGCAGGGAGCGAGGAACAGCGGATATCTGAGTACGTCACCGCAGACCATGAAGCTACGGCGACACCGACTCGGAACGGCCCGGTCTCGCACCGCCCGCGCCGTGGAGGCCAATTTGTGGATGCTCATTTCCTGTGTCAGGTCGGCCGGTGCGTCGAGGATAGGGGAGGCCTGGGGAGAAGCAGAGAAGCAATAAGCCTAAATGAGGCTCCAGGGGCGATGAGACCACAGGCCACTGGTGCCACAGAGGGGCTCGCCGGCTCCCCGTCTCCCGCTGCAGTATTCCTACGTGTTTTTCTTTCTTACAGCTCTATGGGGCAAAGCACAACAACAACAACAACAACAACAACAACAACAACAACAACGACAACAACAACAGCATCAAGCACCAACAAACTAGGTAAATTCTCACTCTGTCATGCTCAGATTGCAGCGATTAAATGTTCACATTCAACGCTTGTACTTAATAAGTAAATATTAATAATAATAACCTTCAAACCCTGTCCATATTTTTGACTCCAGAGACTTTGAATCTACTAGAAAATCCGTTTGTGACAGCAATGTAAGCAAACAGTGTAAATACGACGTATAGTTTGCTTTATATTGCTGTAATGGCTTGATGCTTATGATAATCAGGATAGCGATGATGAGGATGATTACCTTAAGACTTTAGGACTGTGTGTTGAGGCATTTTTGGCCACTGAGTATGCGGTCGCTGCATGTATGGCCGCTCAGACGCTTTCATTAAGATCCAGCCGAAAAGAGGCAGGCAGCCAGATCAGCAGGCGGCCAGATCAACCACTACAATTACAATCAATGAGCGCTGTAGCATCTTGTCAACATTCATGCATGAAGCCCCTTTCTTGTGTGTTCCAGCGTTGGTCTGAAGCGAAGAGTGGCCTCTCATCGTACGCAAAGAAAATGTGTGAGGTTTGAATTGTGCTGACCTTGCGGTTGCCGTAATGACATGTTGCTAGGGTGATGGCGCCAGACACTTTCACAGACCTCTTCACCACAGTAAGTATTTGAGAGCAGAGTTGTTTGGTCAAAAATATTTGACCGCACAGCAACTTCAATAATGGTCCCATTAGAGGAGAGGGTCTAAACAACTGGTGATAGCCTCAAGTGGCTGCTTATTTAGCGGTGTAATTCTAGAGAACAATTACACGCTTACAGGAATGTCGAGCAGTCAATTGTAATATGAGAGAATGAAAATAAGCTTGTCAATCAATCGTTTTTGGAGTAATTCAAGTATTGTTATTAGCAGGTATTAGTAGCCCTGCTCTAACCCTTGAGGCACATACTTGGTCAGTAGACAGACCATGTCTGACAGAGAGACCTCACTGTCAGACATGAGGACCCCCCACACACACACGCACACACACACGCACACATACACACACACACACACACACACACACACACACACACACACACACACACACACACACACACACACACACACACACACACACACACACAAATCATGCAGCTTCTTAGTTTGTCTGACCTTATTGTTCATTTTTCCTATTTTAATTATGGGCTGTATTATAGATACATTTTAGCATATAAGCATGTAGCATGTAGTAAATAGTAATAAAGTATAATAAAGTATGTTTAATTCTTTCAGATAAACAAATTGATATACCATAGCCAGTGTGTCACAAAACAGTGTACAGTTTAAAAAAAAGTTTTTCGTTTATACAAGTGTGTATGTGCGTGCGTGTGTGTGTGTGTGTGTAAATGTGTATGTGTGTGAGCGTGTGTATATATCCCCCCTCATCTGTGTTTCCTCCTAAAATATGCTTGGTTCATGCTGGATTTACCACCTTACTTATCATTGGAGCCTGTTTTGTCTGGGGCCTTTACAGACAGACCAAGCATGAAATTAATTCTGCGGACAGTGTGGCAGGGTGTACAGTGTGTCCTAACACAATGGGGCCTGGAATCCCTTTACCCTGTACTTTACACAATGAAGTGGTAACTCTTGTTTTTTCATGTCATCTTTCACAAGAGGGTTGTTTTTTTTTGTGTTAAGGACGTCAAAGAGGTTGAACTTATTGTACGCCTCTGTAAGAG
>JAOPHQ010006073.1:0-62433 GCA_030340625.1 Merluccius polli
AAATCCATCATGGCGCAAAATGATGTCATAGGGTGCGTTGAACTCGGCTTGGCCCAAGGATTCCAATGATACCTTGGTTGTGAATATTGGATGAATGGGTCAAAAGTTATAAACATGAATGCATGTCCAACTTTGACCTATTGGTGGCGCTAGAGCTCATGGGCTAGCGACCTCAAATTTGCTGTGAGGGCTTATGGGACTGTCCTGAATCAGTGTGCCAAATTTCACAACTCTAAACCATGGGGTTCTATGGGTTGCCATAGACTCCAATGGCAGGATAATAATAATAATAATAAATATAGCTGCATGCAGCGATGTGGGGGTCAAGCTTAATGGGACTCTATAAACTAATGTTGGCGGACAAACGTAATCGACTAGGTGGCAACATGACCATAGCCATTATAAAGAGTAGACGGCGCATTGGGTTAACATACTGTGAATGCTCTTACTCAGATAAATGTTGACACAATTGTGTAATGGCGTCTTAAAGAGGAGTTGTGCGCACATCCCAAGACAATGCTCCTGAATGACATTTATTTAAAAACAAGGCAACGTTTCAATCCCATCGGATCTTCAGGCAATGAAAACCGTGGGTGAGACGGCCTATATCACATGAAACCAAACAGGGCGCACCCAAAACGTTGCAATTGGCATAACATGCACCTAAAGGAGCTGGCTTACATGCATTACATAAAACCACGTAAAGCAATAACAATCAAGATTGGGATTGGCCATCCCATAAATCGCATTCTTGCAATGTTCGGCACAGTATTGTAAATTATATTTGATTTTCTATTTTCGTTTGTTGTTAGGGAACGGGATGTGTGGACCCAAACGCTGAACATAGGGAGGCGGAGACGGGATGAAAGACAGGGAATTTATTAAATAAAAGGCAATGGCAAACGGCCAGGCCGACAACAGGCCGGTAGATAGATACTTTATTGATCCCAAGCTGGGAAATTTAAATGTAGCAGCCAGCATAACAGGTATACACAAGACACTAAATAATGAATGCAATAAGGATAAAATAAAAAAGGATTTAAAAAAAAAAAGGCATCTATAATATTGTGGCGACGGCAAGGAAGGAGTGAGACAGGAGCCCAGGTTTAGGTTACGCAACTCCCGTGCCCCATACACCGCACGACCCCGGGAGTTGCCTTTATTTAGACACACCCACACAGACAGAAACATGGCACACTTGACGATCAGAACAAACACTCACCCACGGTCATAACAAAACACTGCATATATGGAAACACACACAATTAATCCCCAACCACCAACCCCACAGGGATTCCGGGGCGCCGATAATGTCAAACCCCACCAGGTTGCACCCCCAGAACCCCTTGCGCCCATAGGGGGCATGTCCGTGATCGCCACAATATACAGAAGACTCTATATACACAATATACAATCTCTACAGGACGTGGCGTAACAGAAGTACAGTAGTGTTCTGATTGTATGCTGTATGTCAGATTGACATAATGATTGAATATTTTTGATATGTTATTAATTTTATTTAACACATGAGTCTATATACCAAGTTTGGCTATGATATGTCAAAGGGCTGTTGATAAATTGGCTTACTTCCTGTTTGGCGGCTTCGTGGTCAAATTTGATTGGCTGTTGCGGCCAAACGGTTTTGAATATGAAAAATCTGTTCAATAGTTTTTGTGAGGCATGGTCTGATCAACATATGTGCCAAGTTTGGAGATGATTAGACAAAGTATGTGAGGTGTGAAACATTTAGAAGGTTTTTATTATAAACCAAGATGGCGGAAAATCCATCATGGCAAATAATGAAGTCATAGGGGCGTTGGACTCGGGTTGGCCCAAGGATTCCAATGATATCTTGTTTGTGAATATTGGATGAATGCGTCAAAAGTTATAAACATGAATGCATGTCCAACTTTGACCTGTTGGTGGCGCTAGAGCTCATGGGCTAGCGACCTCAAATTTGCTGTGAGGGCTTATGGGACTGTCTTGAATCAGTGTGCCAAATTTCATTACTTTTTGATCACTCTTAACACTGGGGTTCTATGGGTTGCCATAGACTCCAATGGCAGGAAAATAATAATAATAATAGGAAAACTAACGAAAACAATGGGTGTCTGCAGCTTCGCTGCTTGACCCCCAATAATAATAATAATAGGAAACAGTACGAAAACAATGGGTGTCTCGCAGCTTCGCTGCTTGACCCCCAATAATAATAGGAAACAATACAAAAACAATGGGTGCTTCGCAGCTTCGCTGCTAGGCCCCCAATAATAATAGGAAAACTAACGAAAACAATGGGTGTCTGCAGCTTCGCTGCTTGACCCCCAATAATAGGAAACAGTACGAAAACAATGGGTGTCTCGCAGCTTTGCTGCTTGACCCCCAATAAACCTTTGGAGGGAAACGTTCGTGTTAGCTTGCCTAGGTTACTTACGTGAGTGATGCTAACTTTACAAGGTTGGTTGTTCTGTATTTGCACTTAGATAAACAAGTTACCATTACCATTTAATTTTTACTATTATTGGCCTATTATTATTGCACTCTTAGCACTTACCTGTTTTGTGAAATGTCAGCTTTTCCAAAGTACGTTTTATCTTTATTACCAAGTTTAGTTATTTTAAAAGGACATGTAGGAGACTAAAGGACATTTAGTTATTTTTGTAGGACATGCATCAGAACCATGGAGATTTTAAGATGGAGCCATGTATCAGATCTATCAAACAACCACTAATTATGCTTGAATATGATCAGTCAAAATCTAACTCTACAAGCAACTATTCACACTTGCAATTTATGTTAGAGCTGATGGACTGGAATACGTATGACTGGTACAAAAGTTGTTAAATAAACAAGATTTTTATTAAAGAATTACAACATACAAAAGTTTATTTCAATGTTCAATCGGGACCAGAAAAAAGGGGTGATTCGGTGGGGCAATGAGACCATCAAAAAGGCAATTCAACTTTGATTTACAGCAGGCACAACAGGATACAAAACCCTGCAAAACATGAAGATCCCTCTGCCAGACATCCGCACTGTCCAAAGAAGAATGCAGCATGTAAAACTGAAGCCAGGAGTGTTGGGAGAGGTTTTTGACATGCTGAAGCTAAAGGCTGGTAGCATGAGCCAAATGGAGAGGTGTGCTAACCTTGGATGATGGCCATCACCCTAAGCGTAGAGCTGCATATGGGGACAGGAAAGCTGTTTGGCAATGTTACACTGCCTGGCCACAATGGCAGAGCAACTCACACTTGTGTCTTCATGCTGGCTGACCCTAACCCTAACCCTATAGTGAGAGACATCCCGGTGAACTAAACCTTAACTGAATGTCTAACACAGGGGTGCCAGTATTAGCATATCTCTTCTACTGCGTATAAATAGCATAGTCGGTAGCCTTTCCTCAGTGGTGCCACCTCTGTTCAGGAGAAGACTGCAACGACTGTCGCGGCCACCAGCGCGAGTATAAATAGTTACGGCGCTCCCGTGACGTCACATTGTCGCGCGACAGCTTGGGAACGGCGAGTATACTGCGGCCTTAACCAACCGTAATTAGATCACGCGCGCACACCTGCGCGCGATAGCCTCCCCCCCCCCAGGCTGAAAGAAACGTTGAGAAAAATAGCGTCTGCCTCTGCACTGGTCTCACATTAGGGCTTATTCTGACAAAACGGTAGCACGTATCAGAAAATAAACAAGACCATCATCATTGTAAGGACTTCCTGGACGATTTGGTTTCTACAGTGTTTCTACAGTAAATATTGTGGACACACTTGCAAGTTTAAAACAGGGGTCCGTTCTGCTTCTCTCTGAAAATATTTGTATTGGAGTTAATGAGGAGAAGAGACAGACTGGCCGCACTTAGAGGCTGCTAATTCAAATTCTGTAAGTCTCTCTGATTTTTTGAGCACATTGTGAGAGGCAGAACAAGTATGTCTACACATTTGGAAAAAATCATGTGTACAGTGTCAATTGTGGCCAGGAGCAGCGTGGAAAGAGAACAAAAATCTGGATTAATTTTGAGCTCTCTCCCACTCTAACCGATGATTGCATGCACTCTGACGCGAAAATTCCTCGCAATACACACCCATTATAATATCATAATTTCTCCCAAAATGATCATGGTCATTGATTGATCGAAATTAGTCCGGAAGAGGAATAATAATAAGAAAAAATCCACAGTATAACAATCTACTGTTATATTGTTATACTGTGGATATATTTATAATATAACACATTTATTAAACAAGCTATATTTCGGAGCCTTCAGCACCTGTGGGCGGATCTGCCCCCATGGCCCTTTCCAGAAATATGTTTTTTGACCTCCGGGATGCCTTTGTCACTTTCTCCTGTATGGAGAACATATCCCCTGAGGTTGAAGAGTTCCTCAACTCATGCTTCTTCCCCTTCAATAAAGTCCATGTCCATGGCCACTCCAAACACCTCCCATACTTTCGAAAGCTTCTGCAACCCACGTAGCTGCTGCCTTTTTTTGCCTATTATTACCAATCTGTTGCCTCCAGAGGCCTTACAATCAACCAGGACTTCAGAAAATCCTTCCTTATCAAGGTGTTTGGTTGTGGAGCCAATGCTGTGCATATGAGCTGAGCCCAACTGTGTCTACTCGACCTCCCCGCCATCTATGGCCATAGATATTGCCATTTTCTGATACAATCGTCCAGCTAAGAGGTCTGTATATTACAATAGAGGCCTTTTAAGTCATCCCCAAATTAGAAGTCATGATAGAATGTAACACATTGTCGCATGACAGCGTGATGATTAAATAAAGGGTGGATTATGTATTATATTTCACAAGATTATGTGTCACAACAAGCGTATTTTCCCATGGCCAAATATATATTGCTTTACAAATATATTGCTTTAAAAATGTATTGCTTCAGGAAAAACACTTGATTTAAATCATATCTTGTATTTGGCACCTCCTATAAAATAATGTGAAATATGTTTAATTTCATATTAACACGGCATCATCTTTCAACAATTGCATGGCATATTGGTAAAATTACAATGGGCCTTCCAGAACACTTTGATAATTGTGTGCATGACCAGTAATAATATATTGCACTCTAGTGATCAATAAAATAAGAAATCACCACTAGGTGTGGTTCAGGGTTGTCTCTGTAACCTTTTTTAATTAATCCCTAAATGGTCTTGCCCCGCCCTACCTCTCTGAGCTTCTACACCCTCATACACCCGCCCGGTCTCTCAGGTCATCCGATCAGCTGTTCCTGAGTGTGCCTAAAACTAAGCGGAAGCTCAGAGGGGACCGTGCCTTTGCTGTGTCGGCTCCTAAATTGTGGAATTTTCTGCCGCAGCACATTAAACAGGCCTCTTCCCTGTCTGTTTTTAAATCCCTTCTTAAAACCCATCTCTTCTCCTTGGCCTTTGGCACCCAGTAGAATGTCGACTTTGTCTCCTTGTTTTAAATTTCTTATTGTCATTGCTTTTTATTGTGTAGCTTTTCTCCTGTACAGCACTTTGGTCAACTTTTGTTGTGTTAAAGGTGCTTAACAAATAAAGTTGGATTGGATTGGATTTTTTGACCTTTCAGAAAGATATCAATTATCCAGAGTTGATGGCAATTTTGGAGGACCACATCTGCTCTTAGCTGATACATCTGCCAAATCAATCTGCAACATTTGTAACAGCTAGCAGGGTTGTGTTATTGATGGGGTGTGGCTTTGTTGTGCTATTGTATACTGTGTGTACTGTATATATACTGTATATATATACAGACATCCCACGTCTCCCTGATGCAAGCAAATCATGTACAATCACCCCCCCCACCCGTTAAGGTTAGGGTTAGGTTAGGGTAGGTTAGGGTTAGGGTTAGGTTAGGGTTAGGTTAAGGTTAGGGTTAGGTTAAGGTTAGGGTTAGGGTAGGTTAGGGTTAGGTTAAGGTTAGGGTTAGGTTAGGGTTAGGTTAGGGTTAGGTTAAGGTTAGGGTTAGGGTTAGGTTAGGGTTAGGTTAAGGTTAGGGTTAGGTTAGGGTTAGGGTTATCGTATTTAGCCTAACTCTCCATTTTCGCTGTACACATAAGTAGCTGCTAGTTCAAGAGGACGTATTTAGTTCAAGTATTTTCAAGAAAGACGTGTTTTTCTTCTGTTGGTTTTATATGGGCTACGCAATCCCAGAATGGACTCGCCCGTGATGTGGGCAGGGCGTGATGTCACGCCCCGCCTTCCCGCAGGCCGCAGCGAGATGCTTCTCCAGACACGGGAGGGTACCTTTTGCGTCAATGTCAGACGTCTAGGGGCGTGACAAATCGTCGGTATATTACGAGTTGGGATGAGAACGGGCTAAACTACAACCCCGTGAGCAGTAATGGATAAAAAATGGGGGGGGGGGGGGGGGGTGCGCGCGCACGATCAAAGTTATTTTGTGCATCACCCTGTTTGTTTTGAATTTGATGCAAATTGCAATGCAATGCATTGAGGGGCATTCTTTTGTGTTAAATGGCTGCTTAAACAAAAATGAGGATGAATAGATCAAATGTGAAGTTCAACACACTACTGTGTTAGTAAACATTACTATGCAGTTTGCACGTTAGTTACTTGAACTGAGAGTATTTCTCATTGTAACAATAAATAAACATGCTTTTTTTGCATAAAGCAAGCATTTGTCTATTCTCATGTTGAAAAGAGTATTACCTCATAGACCATAGTTAATCGTGATTAATCATGATTAACTATGATCAATCATGCGATTAATCGAGTTAAATATTTTAATCAATTGACAGCCCTAATATATATATATATATATATATATATATACAACGTGTGTGATTGCTGTCACAACATTAGCAGAGAGAGAGCTGGCTATGTTTAATGTATATTATGTATATATAGTATATGTTTAATGTATATTATGCAGGTGAGTCACGAATGGCCTTTATTGTTGACTAAATATTCTATTGTTATCATGAAAAACCTGCTGTTTGCTCGTCATTGGGGCTGATTGGTCTGTCAATCAACATCCCTATACTACGTTCTTAAGGTTTATTTAAAAAAGTTTGTGAATAAACTTACTTCATGCTTTATATTATGCATTATCAATGCCTGTCAATACAATAAAACAATTGTGAAAATGAAATTACAGAGATGCTGTGTATTTATGTTATGACAAAGGATAAATACATATAGGGAATATTGCACTACGGTCCTTTATGCTGTTGCACGTAGCGGAACAGGAAGTTGACAACTCTGTTTCAATGTAAACACACCGGCACTTTCAGCCGCTCAAGACATGTTTGATTATTGTCATTTCACTGCATTCATTAAAGTAAGTGAACAAATGGAATGTTGTTCTTATTTATAATCATACACCTGGATGAAGCCAAGCAGAGGTTTCCAGCATCGGAAAAGAACGCGGATAAATACGCAAATGGACCACGAGTATATTGACAAATAATGTCGCCCGGGAACATGAATACGAGCGTGTCGTCAAAAACAAAAACAAAAAAAATAGGACTTTAATACCAAGGATGAGTGTGCATTGCCCTATCGAGGATTGTAACTATGTAGCCACGCATGCAGAGGCAGCAGTGGTGGTGGCCATGCTGAACATACACGGCACCACACACGCTGCAGTCCCCAGGGAGCCGCGCGCAAATGCTAAAATGGAGAATCTCAGGCACCCCTCCATAGCATTGGCCAGGGCGGCTGAGACCTGGTCGATCCGGGACTTCCCGCGACCCCGCAACGTCACCGACGTCAGGTCCTGGTTCGGACTGGTCAACCAGGTGGCCTACGCCTTCAGTATGGCTGAACGCATGCAACTGTTCCGGAAACTCCTGCAGAGTGGGGTGCGCTTTGAATGGTCTCTGGAGTTGGAGGACGTTTTCCGTGAGTCGAAGGAGGCGAGTGTCCAGGAGATCGAGTGCGGTGTCCGCATCTTTGACAAGTCCAAGCCAACGTGCCTCGCCACGGACTGGTCGAAGGAGGGCGTCGGTTTCTGGCTGTTCCAGAAGCACTGTCGGTGCACGCCGGTCAGGCCCTTCTGCTGCGCAGATGGATGGAAGGTGACCCTGGTTGGCAGCAGGTTCACACATGCAGCTGAATCCAGATACGCCCCCGTAGAGGGCGAGGCACTCGCAGTCGCGGACACATTGGACAAGGCACGCTACTTTGTGTCGGGCTGCAGGGACCTGATTGTGGCAGTCGACCACAAGCCGCTGTTGAAACTCCTTGGTGACAGGGCACTTGATGACATACCCAACCCCACCTCAGGAACCTCAAGGAGAAGACCCTGCGCTATCGCTTCCGCATCATCCATGTCCCGGGCATGAAGAACAGGGCTGTGGATGCCATGTCACGCAGGCCGGTCGGCACCCTGTGCCCATCGCTCATGGATCTTCAAGACGACAATGCCGCCATGGTGACCCACCTCTCTCCCAGCACACACGCCGATGTCCTGTCTCTCATACGGCGAGCCCAGCCGGTGGTCGACGACATTGAGGAGGGCGACCTGACATGGTGCGCTGCGAGGCTCGAATCGTTGCAGTCAGTAACGTGGGACCGCGTCAGGGAGGCCACCAGCAGCAACGGCAAGATGCGCATATTGGAGGAGATGGCAGTAGACGGCTTCCCCAAGTTGAGGATCGGCATGCCGGAGGCGATTTCTGGCTTCCACCAGTACCGCGAGGACATTACGTCAACTGACGGGGTGGTTCTGTACAGGGATAGGGTGGTCATACCGCCCTCACTCCGTGGCGAGGTACTGGGCGCCCTGCACGCTGCCCATCAGGGCGTCTCCATGATGACCGCATGCGCAGAATCATCTGTGTTCTGGCCTGGCATGTCGGCCGACATCTGCGCCACTCGGAGTAACTGCGAACACTGTCACCGGATGGCACCCTCTCAACCCGCGGCGCCGCCGACCCCGCCTATCCTGGCTGTCTACCCCTTCCAGGCGGTGTGTTCAGACTTTTTCATGCACGGGTGTACACTACCTTGTGACGGTGGACCGCTACTCGAATTGGCCAATCGTCTCGAGGTCGACGGGTGGTGCCGCCGACCTCATATGCCATCTACGCCGTGCTTTTGCCACATACAGGACTCCTAAGGAGCTTGCATCGGACGGGGGGCCGGAGTTCACCTCTGTCGAGACCAGGTCTTTCCTTCGCTGATGGGGCGTGCACCACCGTCTCTCTTCGGTGGCCTTCCCCCACAGCAACTGCCGCGCGGAGATTGGGGTGAAGACGATGAAGCGGCTCATCACCGACTATACAGGCCCGAAGGGTGAACTCGACACCGACGCTGTGCAGAGGGCGGTGCTGCAATACCGTAATACACCGGACCCCGACAGGAAGATATCCCCGGCGATATGTGTCTTTGGCCAGCCGATACGTGACTTCATCCCGATTGCCCCCGGGAAGTACAGGCCGCACAAGACATGGCGTGAGACGCTGACGGCGAGGGAGGAGGCCCTCCGCAAACGCCACGTCCGCACGGCTGGCGCCTGGGCGGAGCACACCAAACGCCTCCCACCTCTTAAGGTGGGGGACTTAATCCGCGTACAGAACCAGACGGGACCCCACCCTAACAAGTGGGACAGGACGGGCGGTGTCGTGGAGGTGCTTCAGCATGACCAGTACGTGATCAAGATCGACGGATCGGGCAGGGTCACGCTTCGGAACCAGAGATTCCTGTGCAGGTTCTACCCGGTTCGCAATGACCGGCCGCCATCTCGGTCGCTCTACGACGATCTGGCGCCTCGTGTCGCCATGCCGGCACTCCATATCATCTGTGCAAAAAGTCGCTACGACCGGTTCAACTCAGTAATGGTTGCGGGAACAAAGCTGTTTTTATACTGCTTTGTTCTGCACTTAGGGACTATAAACCTACCACCAGAAGGAAGAAGCTGAAATTCATTGTGCAAAGGGTGGGAGTCATCATTTGAAATTGAGCCAGTTATCCGCTGTAACTGTCTGATATACAGGGACGCTGGGTTAAGCTGTGACTTGCCAATCAGCCTGCTAGACCATTTAACAATTTGGTTCAGAGAGTTCCTGTTCTTTAAAGATAGGTTTCCAAACCATGACACCAAAGAAAAAGATAGATTCAATAAAAGCACGATAAAATAAGGTCAACATGGTTTTGTCAATGTGAAAATAGGACAGTTTCCTCAAACAAAACAAATGCTGGTTCCCCTTTTTGCACACAGCTTCACAATTTGGTTCAAAGTTCAGTTTTGAGTCGATAATTGTCCCAAGATATTTGTAAGATTCCACACATTCCACTGTCAGACCCTTAATGGATGTAACTTCATTTGTGTGAGCATGTCTTCTAAAATCAATTATCATGTCTTTTGTCTTAGATATATTTAATTGAAGATAGGACTGCTCACACCACTTGACAAAGTCATCGATGACCGGGCCGTGGCTGGTCTCATTATCCTGGAGCCGACTAACAATAACAGAATCATCTGCATACTTTAAGATGGTCCTATTTTCCCACCTGCTCTGACAGCTATTTGTGTAGAGGATAAATAATAGGGGTGAAAGCAAACATCCTTGCGGGGAGCCAGTTGAGGAGTGTGGCAGGGTAGCGCCTACCACACGCCACCTAAGTGGCTTTCCTTGGGGCCCTCCGACACAGGACACGGGTAGATGGTAGTTCAAGATTTTTTAATTTTTTTAATTTTATGTTTATTGGAGAGCAGGTGGTATTTGCTGAGCTGATGTTCAAGCTGCCATGACAGTGGCTGCTCCTCGAGTGTGTGTGTTGATGGCTGGTTTATCCTGGGTGCCATGATTGCTCATTGCGTGCAGCCCCACCCAGCCACCCAGTTCAATCAGTCTGACTCAGGCCAGGTGAGGCTGTAAACCAGCCATCAACAACACACACTCCACACACACCATCCACAAGGAGCAAATTTGATCAGACAGAATTCCATTTACCCTCACTCTTTGTGTTCTATTGGTTAGAAAATCAAACATCCAGCACACAAGATTACTTACCACAATATATTGTGGGCTAGCTAGTTACTCAAGTCAAATTGTTCTAAAAGCCAACTGGTTAAAATATGGGGTTGAATTGTGTTAAAAGCGGAGGAAAAATCAACAAATAGAAGTCTAGCATGAGACCCATTGCCCTCCAAGTGCTTAACAAGTAAGTTAAGCAAAGTGACAGTGGCATCCTCTACTCCTCTATGTGGCCTATAAGCAAACTGCATGGGATCATGCTCGGTTTTCCTTAAGAATTTCATTAAAATTGATGTGAGAGCAATCGGTCTAAAATCATTAAGAGTTTTGGGGCAACTGGATTTGGGAACAGGGACTATCACAGCATCCTTCCAGACCTTAGGTACATGCTGTGCCTGTAAAGACTTGTTAAAAATGTAGCGGAATACAGGACTCAATTATTTTGCACAAGATTTAAGTAAACGACCACAGATGTTGTCAGGTCCATGACTCTTACTCTTAACCGAGAGGAAGGCCTTTTCCACATCCTTTTGGTCTGTGTCAAAGTGCAGATTATCTACAAGTTTGTAACTCAGTTCCTGAATTTCATCACTAAAATCAGAAGTATCAAAACGATTATAAAAACGATTAAGAGAATTAGCAAACTCAGTATCAGAAATTAAGCCATCCAAGGTGACCTGACTGCTGCTCTTTGGATTCTGAAGGCCTGCTATAGTTTTCATGCTAGACCAGGCTGAGCCAAAGTTATTTGCGGCCATCTTGTTCTCTAATTCAGATTTATAATTCTGTTTTGCTTTTAAGATTTCAATGTTCAGCTCCCCCCTACCTGAGCTACTACCTTACCGTGGTGGAGGGGTTTGCGTGTCCCAATGACCCCCAGGAGCTCAGTTGTTGGGGGCTTTTATGCCCCTGGTAGGGTCACCCATGGCAAACAGGTCCGGGGGGAGGGGCCAGTCAGAGGGTAGCTCAAAAGACCCCTTATGACGAGTAAAATAAATGGTCTTCCGTGTCCCTCGCCCGGACGTGGGTCACCAGGGCCGCCCCCTGGAGCCAGGCCTGGGGGTGGGGCTCGGGGGCGAGCGCCTGGTGGCCGGGCCTGTACTCATGGGGCCCGGCCGGGCACAGCCCAAAGAGAAGACATGGGACCCCCTTCCCGCAGACCCACCACCAGCAGGAGGGGCCAAATGGGTCGAGTGCAGTGTGAGCTGGGCAGCGGCCGAAGGCGGGGACCTTGGCGGTCCGATCCTTGGCTGCAGAAGCTAGCTCTAGGGACGTGGAACGTCACCTCTCTGGTTGGGAAGGAGCCTGAGATGGTGCGCGAGGTTGAGAAGTTCCGGCTAGATATAGTCGGCCTCACCTTGACGCATAGCAAGTGCTCTGGATCGTCTTCTCGAGAGGGGTTGGACTCTCTTCCACTCTGGAGTTGCCACTGGTGAGAGGCGCCGGGCAGGGGTGGCAATACTTATTGCCCCCTGGCTTGGTGCCTGTATGTTGGAGTTCACCCCGGTAGATGAGAGAGTAGCCTCCCTCCGCCTTCGGGTGGGGGGATGGATCCTGACTGTTGACATGGGAGGAGTTCGGTGAGGCCATGGAGAACGACTTCCGGACGGCTTCGAAGAGGTTCTGGACCACCATCCGGCGTCTCAGGAGAGGGAAGCAGTGCATCGTCAACACTGTGTATGGTGGAGACGGTGCGCTGCTGACCTCGAATTGGGACGTTGTGGATCGGTGGAAGGAATACTTCGAAGACCTCCTCAATCCCACTGACACGCCTTCCGGTAAGGAAGCAGGGCCTGGGGACTCGGGTGTGGGCTCTCCTATCTCTGAGGCTGAGGTCGCCGTGGTGGTCAAAAAGCTCCTCGGTGGCAGGGCCCCGGGGGTGGATGAGGTCCGCCTGGAGTTCCTTAAGGCCCTGGATGTTGTGGGGCTGTCGTGGTTGACACGACTCTGCAGCATCGCGTGGACATCGGGGGCAGTGCCTCTGGATTGGCAGACTGGGGTGGTGGTCCCTCTTTTTCAGAAGGGGGACCGGAGGGTGTGTTCCAACTATAGGGGGATCACACTCCTCAGCCTTCCTGGTAAGGTCTATTCGGGGGTGCTGGAAAGGAGGGTCTGTCGGATAGTCGAACCTCGGATTCAGGAGGAGCAATGTGGTTTTCGTCCAGGTCGTGGAACAGCTCTACACCCTCTGCAGGATCCTTGAGGGTGCATGGGAGTTTGCCCAACCAGTCCACATGTGTTTTGTGGACTTGAAGAAGGCATTCGACCGTGTCCCTCGAGGAGTCCTGTGGGGGGTTCTCCGGGTGTACGGGGTATCGGACCCCCTTATACGGGCTGTCTGTTCCCTGTATGACTGGTGTCAGAGCTTGGTCCGCATTGCCAGTAATAAGACGGACTTGTTTCCAGTGAGGGTTGGACTCCGCCAGGACTGCCCTTTGTCACCGATCCTGTTCATAATTTTTATGGACAGGATTTCTAGGCGCAGCCAGGTCATTGAGGGGGTCCGGTTTGGTGACCTCAGGATTGGGTCACTGCTTTTTGTGGATGATGTGGTCCTGTTGGCTTTATCAGACCGTGACCTCCAACTCTTGCTGGACCGGTTCGCAGCCAAGTGTAAAGCGGCCGGGATGAGAATCAGCACCTCCAAATCCGAGTCCATGGTCCTCAACAGGAAAAGGGTGGAGTGCACTCTCCGGGTCGGGGATGAGATCCTGCCCCAAGTGGAGGAGTTCAAGTACCTTGGGGTTTTGTTCACGAGTGAGGGGAGGATGGAGCGGGAGATCGACAGGCGGATCGGTGCGGCATCTGCAGTAATGCGGACTCTGCACAGATCCGTCGTGGTGAAGAGGGAGCTGAGCCGAAAGGCAAAGCTCTCGATTTACCAGTCGATTTTCGTTCCTGCCCTCACCTATGGTCATGAGCTTTGGGTAGTGACCGAAAGAACAAGATCGCAGGTGCAAGCGGCCGAAATGAGCTTCCTCCACAGGGTGGCTGGGCTCTCCCTTAGAGATAGGGTGAGAAGCTCGGTCATTCGGGAGGAGCTCGAATGACCTCTCTCAATGCGGAGTAGCTCCACTACTCCGCATTGAGAGAAGCCAGATGAGGTGGCTTGGGCATCTAGTTAGGATGCCTCCCGGATGCCTCCCTGGTGAGGTGTTCAGGGCACGTCCCACTGGTAGGAGACCCCGGGGAAGACCCAGGACACACTGGAGAGACTATGTCTCTCGGCTGGCCTGGGAACGCCTCGGGATCCCCCGGGAAGAGCTGGACGAAGTGGCTGGGAAGAGGGAAGTCTGGGCTTCCCTGCTTAGGCTGCTGCCCCCGTGACCCGACCCCGGATAAGTGGAAAGAAGACGGATGTTCAGCTCCTTGGTAGCTATATGCAGATCAGAGGCTACTCCCTGTTTAAAAACAAGTTTATATTTCTGTATGCTAGACTTAACGGATTTAGTCACCCATGGTTTGTTGTTAGGGTAAATTTTAACTCGCTTACAAGGGATGATCATGTCCCTACAAAAGGCAGCATATGAGCATGTTACATCAACAAGTTTGTCCAAATCATCACCACAAACTGTTTAAACATGTCCCAGTCAGTGCAGTCCAGTCCTTTATGTCCTTTGTCTGTGCTTTCACTCTCTTTAAACCCGTTTTATATATGGACAGTAAATGCACACAGTTATGATCCGAGAGCCCAGTGGTGGAAGTGGGAGAGAGATATATAGACAGAGAGAGAGAGAGTAAAGAGTACAATTGTGGGATAGGTCTATCTATTTGTTGCAATCTCAACATTGATTGCAACAGTTACGGTATATATTTACAGCTGAAACCTATGTCTGCAATTTATATGAGGCTAATATTAAGATAGCTACAGATTCCACACCTCAAAGTACTTATGTACCAATGTTGTAGACCTGGCAAAGTTACAAGGGTACCACACCCTGCTCATGGCTGGACAAAGTTCACTGATAAGCCTAGAACTAAAGGTCTCAGAAGTCCATATTCTCCACTGCTGTTGACGTCTTCGACCTAACGCCCAGTGAGAAAGAGCCAATGGCTCTCAAGACAAGTCCTGGCCGTCCAATAGCTCAGGTCTTAGCTCAGAGGGGTGTTTCCATTGATTGGCTCTGTAGATCAGAAAACCAGAGGCTATAATTGGTGAATTCTGAAACGGATACGGATACCGCTCCCTCCAAAGCATGCTTGGAAGACCCGCCCTCTTTCTCGCCAATGATGCACATTAGGAGCACCCTGCAGAAACATAACCAGCAGTCATGGTAAGTCACAGAGAAAGTCTGATGAAGGTACAGCGATGATGATGATTGTCCTGTAAGGGTTAGTTGTGTGGATGGGCGGTGACTCGCGGGGGAGGAGTTATGGGTTGAACATTGACTAATGAGTTGACACTACCTTTCCGTCTCGTCTTAATAATATAATTTTCTAACATGGTGTCAGAACAAATACTGCTTATCAGAGAGAAGAGAGAGACACAAAAGACGTCAAGGGAATTATCAGAGAGACAAGGATATTTGCAATTCCGTGGCTAGCATGAAAAATTAGCTAGCATGCAGATTAACCTTTTTTTCCCACAAGAGCCGCTGGAGAGAACGAGAGCAAGGGGAAGAATGTCGGGTCTCATGAACCCCCCCACCACCCCCAAATGTGGAGAATCCACAATTCTCGAAAAGTAAGAGATTAATAAAATGCAGCTATTGCAAGTGAATGGCAAAGATGTTTTGAGCACAGAATAGCATCACGCCTTGATAAAGAAACCAGACCAATTATATGAGGTATATTGAATGTCCTATCATTAACCATCAATAACAAGAAGAAATATGCAACAGTCAAAACAGCTTTTGACACACATTGTGTAGGCAAACGTAACATGGTTTTTGTGTGAGCACACTTCAATAGGCGAAACCGAGAGGCAGGTGAAAATGTAGATGCATTTGTCGCAGCTGTCCAAGGTCTTCACTAAATTGGATGCTACATCTGCCATTTGGGATATCATCAGCCCCAGAGCATGTCCAGCGATGAATGACACAGATGTATTAAGGCGGTGAGGGACTAACACTGAACAACAATTTTGAGTTTGCCAAGGACAAGATGATGTTCCTTGGACATTACATCACATAGGAGAGAGACACCCCTGACCCAGGAAAGATCAATGCGATCCTTGTGATGCCAGAGCCTACCTGTGTTGCAGACATCAGAAGAGTGATGGGTGCGGCAAACTACCTGGAAAAGTTCCTGCCACACCTTGCATCCTTTACCCGTGCACTGAAAGAGAAGAATGAATGGTGCTGGGGGATGCCACAACAACAAGCTTTCCAGAAACTTAAAATAGAACTGAGTTCAACCAGAGTCCTAGCCCAGTACTCACACAAAGCAGAAGTGTAATTTGGCCTCAGAGCTGTGCTGATACAGAAGCAGGAAGATGGTGAGTGGAAGCCCATCACATTCATCTCCAGGGGACTGTCAGTGGCAGAAAAACACTACGCCCAGATTAAAAAGGAGGCATTATCAGCAACCTGGGCATGGGAACGTTTATCTTCTATCTTCTATCTATCTACTTGGTTTGAGATTCACACTAGATACTAGGGGTGACCCCGAATAGTCGACTATTCGACGATTCGATCGAAGGAGCCTGATTCGACTGCCAATCTCATAATCGAATCGTCGGCAAAACACAGGATCATTCCATTCGGGCTATAGGCGGTGCTGAATGTCTGATTTTATATATAGTTTATTTCTCCCAATAAATCATGATATATAGCCTATTTTTGTATAAATATCAAGTGCAAAACACTGCCGCCGCGGCGCGTCTGACACAACTGCCGCCCCCAGCACTCATAGGAAGCGTTGCGCTGCGGCGCATCAACAGGAATATAGTCGTCTCCGGAGCAGAAGAAAAAAAAAGAAAAGAAAAAAGCGCCTTTTCGGCGGCACTTGACGTGTGGCGACGCTGTGAAATAGGACAGTGGCGTGAAATGTCGCGGGGCGGCGCGTTGCTGCCGCCACCGGGGTGGGGGTGTACATAGAAAATAATAGGGGCGGCTGTTTTGACGCGCGCCGTTCAGCGGCGGTGTGTTTTGGACTACACCGCCAATGTCGCAATTGACAATATGGATCAATGAGCAAAAAAAAAGAAAAAAACATGATTCGACGATCAGTCGACTATAGGCAAGACTTGACGAATCAGATTCGACTATGTAAATTCTTAGTCGGGGACACCCCTACTAGATACAGATCAGAAGCCTCTGCTGTGTTTATAAAGCACCAAAGCACTAGATGAGCTCCTGCCTAGAATCCTGAGATTCCGTCTGAGACTGTTGAAGTTCTACTACGATAAGGTGACCAGATATCTGAAATGAAAAAACGGGGACATTTGTAATTTGGCCGTCCATATATTAGCCTAACAAAATATCTAAAGTTATTATTTCTGAAATGAAAAAAGGGACATATTTACGTTTTGCCTATTCTTATCATGGTAAATGTAGTAGTCTGTAGTCAAATATTGGGCAGTACATGCCCAATGGTTTACTATGTGTTTTAAGATTTGGTAAACAAGCCATAATTTGTTTATGTTTCTGATCAGTCATGCCTGCTTATGGTATAAAGTCGACAGATAGACCCCCATGTAGCAAGATACATTAGATAGACATGAGACTAATCACCATCTGTCTCAAAATGTATATTCATGAGAAAGTCAGAACCTTTGCCATTTAAAAATCTATTCATATATTTTTTGTATCCTATTTTTTAAAAATGGGACGTCTGGTTAGTCACCCTATCCTACAACATAGTGCATGTCCCAGGTAAGCAGCTAATTACAGCAGACACGCTGCCTAGTGCGCCAATGAAACACACATTCACCCAAGCCAAGAAGGAACAAGAGGCAGGGGTCAGGGTTTTTGTAGACTCAATCAGACAGAGCCTCCCAGCTACAGAAGGCAGACTCCAAGAGATCACCACGAAACAGAAAGCCGACCCCATCTGTAACAAACTGATAGCCTATTGTCTGAGTAGCCAAAGGTACATTGAAGTGGCTCATCTGCGTGTATCCACAAACGTCATATCAGCCTTGAAGAAGGCCTGGGGCCACCATGGGGTCCCAGAGACTGTGATGTCAGACAATGGGCCACAGTATGTATGTGCCCTCTTCAAATCCTTGGTACTGAGTATGGTTTAACTCATGCCCCAGATATCCCCAAGCAAATGGAGAAGCGGAGCATGCTGTAGCTACAGTGAAAGGGCTGTGGAATTGAGGAGGAGATCAAGTAAAAGCTCTACTGACCTACCAAACCACTCCACTAGAGTGTGACTATTCCCCAGTACAGCTCCTAATGGGGAGACAGCTACGCACCAACCTACCCCAGCTGCCAAAGACTCTGGCTCCACACTAGCCCAACATCAGGCAGTTTCCGGAGAGCAGAAATGCTCAGGAAGGAGCGGCAAGAGCAGCAATACAACAAGCATCACAGAGCACATCACCTGCCTGATATGCACCTAGGCCAGAGCGTATGGCTGCCCACAGAAAACACTCAGGGAACAGTGATTGAACAGGCAGCAGCTCCTAGCTACTACCTGATGAGAACAGATGGACTGTTAAGGCGAAACCGCTCTTACCAGCGTGAGACTCACCAGCCAGACTCTCAGGCCTCAGCGGGGCCTGACAGACAGACAGCGACTGTTAAGCAGACTGTGGTGTCCAGAACACCAATTATGTTACGTCCTCAGGCAGGAGGTCACGTCCACTCGTGAGACTTGACCTTTAGACCTTTAGAATGGACTTGTGTGTAAGGTTACACAGTTCTTAATTCAGAACTGCACTTGTTTACAAAATACATTACTCTTGGTGAGTTCCTACAGCTGAGCGTAGCGCTAATAATCAACTCACCCCCTGTGGCAGTATACGTGCGTTCTGAAATTCAGCAGTTGGCAAACCATTGACCTGTGATTGATGTTTGTTTTATCCAACACAAGTAAGCGCATACGAACTGCCCTGGCTAGGTAGTTTTCTCCAATAGTGCCAAACGAACAAATCCAAAAGTTTTGATTTTTTGTTTACACGCCACTGTGCATGCTCAGACTTAGAGACTGGGAGGCGCAGATAATGGCTGTATGTTTGGCTACCAAATGAATGCTGTATTAACAATTCAGCAATTCCCAAATTATACAATGTCTGACTCACGAGTTTCATGAAAGAGCAACCTGAGTACTCTTTAAATCAGATGGGCAGAGAGGGATAGATTGAGGAGGCATACAGGGATAGATTGAGGAGGCATACAGATACAGACCCTACAGAAATCAATTCACCGGGACAAAACAAAGAAACAACTATAGGAGTTGCTTAACACTCATTGGGATTGAAATTATGTTGGCTCACCAACTGCCGAATTTTGGAATGCGCGTAAACCGCAACAAGGTGTGAGCTGAACGAAAGTCATGGCTGATTTACATCTCGACATAAGACAATGTAAACAATTAACCTGCGGACTTAGCAAACCGGCCAAATCATTTAAGTTGCAACTAGAAAATATTATCCCCTGCAGTAACTCTGCGGACCCCCTGTTGAAGACCGCTGCTCTACATCATTGAGATAAAGAATGATTGGGGTGACAAGATGCACCCAGTGGACTCCATGTCTTAGCTGTCGGTTAGCGATCTAATTTATCAGAAACTCATGACTTGATCCTAAACTCACTCGTTTAGAGTTCAACATAAAAATACTTTATTTACTTAACACTTGGCAGGTGCAGGAGCACAAAATAGACGATATACAGATAAATAGAGTATCGACACATTGCAAACTATCATACAAACATAAGAGACTACCCAGACTGGTGACTCGCAGGCAAATGCAGACAGCAGAACAATTAACTTATTAACACAGGTGAACTTATAAACAAATTATACTAAAGCAATTAAGGGACACATCTAACGGACACAACCAAAGACTACACTGGGACTATAGATGTAACTGTGACATTGTGAGGTCTTGGCAGATACACTGAATCTGTGATGCTGCAGATGTTATCACATTCTATCCTTTATGTCATTATTTTGTAAAAGCATTATATCTAAGTAAATATAATAATTAGAGCCATGCAGAACCACACTGTGCAATACAGTTGCCTTTAGTCCACTGTGATGATCCTAATGGATGTCCACTTAGAGAGGATACCCTCTCTGCACTCTATTACCTTTAGGCCTCCTCCAACACCACAGAGTAGTGGTAGCATAGCTCAGAACACAAAACTGCTAAGTGCATGTATGTTTGTTTTTAGGTGTATTTGTGTGTGTGTGTGTGTGTGTGTGTGTGTGTGTCTGTCTGTCAGAGCAGATTAAATGAATTACACTGCCATATATGTTGCATGTTTTTCTAAAGCATGTTCATATATGCAACGTTATGCAACTGAAGTGAGCTTAGTTTCCAGAAACTAGCAAAGTCAATTAGGATCTTCATTCATTGTTGCCACGAAGAAGATGAGGAAGGAGAAAGAAGAAAGTGAAGTGCAAAGTGGCAAGAGATAGAAACCAAAGCAAAAAACCAAGGCATGGAGTGTAAATGTTTTACAAGGTAAATGGTAAAAAGGGAGGTTATCAATAGAAGCATACATGGGATATATTTTACTTGTAGAGTGCCTACGAGAGAGACATCTTGATTAACCCCCATACAGAGGCCATCGTCATTTATAATTGAATGGTTGCAGTATTTAATAATAAATGTATAGAGATTAATGTTTCACGATGACAGTGCTGGAGAGGAGCCCGACAAAATGCACAGACAGAAACAAAACACATATGCGGTAAAGATAGAAAATGGAAGACGAAAAAAGAAGAAAGGAAAAGCAAATGTATGTGGTGGTTTACAGAATTTGTGAATTTTAATACATGAATGCTTAAAACATGCTGCACATGTTGAGACACTTGAACAATAGCACTTAATTTTAAATCCAATTGATTTTCAGCCCGTTCGCTTCGTTGCTTCACATACAGTGGCTACCACCCCATTTTGTGTGCTAGAATTGCAATGCATCCCATGACAGCGCTACCCCTATAGTGCATGGCGCATTTTACTGGTCGACATTGTATGAGCACCATTTCCCCCATCTAATTAAATTTATCCCGGCCCCTTTCCTTGCTAAGCAATTTTGGTGAATGACCATGCTGGTCTATAAATTATGGTAGGCCCGAGGGGGGAGGGGGCAATGTGGAGAGAAGTGCAATTGTAATTTACAGCGGAGAGCTGCTCTATAGCTGCTCAGGAACACAACATAGGCAGGTAGGCTAGTATGTTTGTTCTAATACCCTCCAAGGATCACCCACTAACATATAGAGCTGGTTTGTTATGATTTATGTTTTTATTCTGCAAACACACCCATACAGACACATAACTTGCATATAGCGGCTAGTTTCAATGTGCCAATTGTCTATTGATTCTTCTATTGATACCCCATATAATACGAATTGTGTGATATATGTATGTCACATATCAATTTACTAGATACATCACTTTGTATTCATACTTGGGAATAACAACCATTACCATACAAATGGGATATTAACTATCATGTATACCTTGTGCTAAAGAATGTATTCACAACTGGATTATATCTTGAAAGAGCATATCCGCTACCAGGACAGCTGGAGTCCCAAAACCACAGAGCCAGGCATGTGCCTTGCAACAGCTGCACCCACCTAGTCAAATCGAACTCACCATCCAGCATCTGACATAATATTGGAAAGTGACAGTGTTTTTGCCTGTAAAACATGTCTGAGGGAGTTAAAACGATGAATAGATTCAGGCCTGATGAATGAAACAATTGCATTTGCCAAATTAACACAAGATTCAATCATGTTAAACTACCATTTAGGTCAGATTATGGGTGCATAGATCTGCTGTTGTATTTCTTATGACCAACATACCCCCCCCCATTCCCTTACTTTCACCTGTAAAACATTATATGTCCACTGAGTCTTCAGAAAACAAAACAACCGAACAGAGTGTCTGGACCTGGAACTGCTGACCAGCTAGCCCCTCTGTTTACAAGGATAGTCAACACATTGTTGCATCCATGCAACGTGGGAACTGTTATCCCAGTTCCCAAGATGGACGACATCAGTGGAAGACATCAATAGTCATGAAAACCTTCAAATGTCTGAAGCTGGTCTACCTTCCATCACCATACCCCCTCTTCCTCAACATCCCCCCTATTTGAGTCTCTATATCCCCCCCCCCCCCCTTCTTGGTCTGGCAGCTTCTCCAACATCCTATTGAGGATGACATGATGGTAGCCTGGAATAACAACACTGGTCAATCTTACTGGTCAGTCCGTACTGCCTCTTGGGCAGTATGGACATGTTGAAGTGGGAGAGTCCCATCATCACCATCAGACCCAAGCTGAGAGAGAGATTGTTCTTCCATCCTATTCTGCCACAAGCAAGAGTGTTCTCACCACATCTATACATCTGTCAGGCCCTGCTATATATTCCCATTTTTCTACATGTGAAAACATGCTTTGACAACAACACTACACAATAGCACAGTCATTATTTTCAATTACTTAAAAGAATCGCCTGTAATTAAAAGGTTGTAAAATGCCACTGCTTGCCAATGTTTGAATGTTAATGGTAGTCTACGTAATTTACAGATAATTTAGAGATTTTATATTTATACATAAAATAGATCATTAAGGTCAAATGATTAACTACGCGTAAAGTGCAAACAAATTGCTACACTGTTGACCTCATCTGGCTCAATAAGGACAAGGTCTTTACAAGTGCTCATGCAGGGAAATGTCACTACCGACAGATTGGAAAGCATGAACATGAAGCAGTCCAGTAGCTGTGATATATATGATACTGCCACTGTTGTGGAGCGACTGTGGAGCATTGACATGGGTTGATTTCTGCAAGGACAGTGTATTTGAAACATGATTGCGTAGAGATTAAAACCAAAGAGATAGGTGATGCTTTGAATACGCACGAGAGACACTCTTCAGATGGCTTGGCACAGAACGTACCCGAGGCCATGCCACAGTGGACCGGGGGTAACTGAAGGCTGATGCTGTGATGCTCCCTGATCTGCACAACACATGAGTTTGTTGCTACCGTAATGTGGATGTGGAGATGTACTTAGATACACATGCAACACATGCAAGAAACCAGGGTTCCTTGTTGAAGGATACATATGTCCAAATACACTTCTAAATGCAAGACACAGTATATATATTCCTTCCACCATGTGGCGGTAGAGAGTGTCTCACTCTCATGAGGGATATCCCTCCAAAAGAGAATGAATCATCATAAATTATTTGCAAGTATAGTCAGTATTCATGGGCAGCCCTTGCCAATAAATACATATTTGATGGATGATGAGTTTGGGGTCAAAATCGGTAGGGGTGTGTGTGTGTGTGTGATGGAACATTTTGTCTCCATCACCATGTTTATATGTGAAGTCACATACTAACAATACTCAACTATGACAATTTGTAAGTCGATGAAATAGTCACTGCAAAATAGGACATGGAAATTAGATTGGTTGAAAGCTTCTCCCAGCATGCAATGCTGTGACAGTAAGATAAGAAAAATACTTTTTTGTGCAATGTGTAGCCAAACTTTAAAGCGACTTAATCCAGTGAGAACGAGAAGTGAGAACGTCTAACCGGCGGTACTACATGGCTGGATTATGTATGCAAATCAATGGGTTTGTTTTTCAAATATTTTTCAGCAACCCATTCAATGTCAGCTGACTCTCTCTCTCTCTCTCTCTCTCTCTCTCTCTCTCTCTCACACACTCTCTTTCTCTCTCTCTCTCTCTCTCTCTCTCTCCCTGTCTCTCTCTTTCAGAAACACACCCAGGGGTGGGGGAGGCGGCCTTTAAAGGGTTATAAATTACAACTTTATGGCCTGTCAGAGCCTACGAAAGCACACAATCCAGACTAAGGTCAGGGAAACACAGAAGCAGAGTGGAATAGAGAATGAGGGAGATTTAAGTTGGAGAACTGAGAGTGTGAGACCAAAGAAGGCAACTGAGAGACACTGCCTATCTAAGCCCATATTGTGAGCAGGATCAAGAAGCGGTGTTTATATATCCTCCTTTATGTATTTGTTGATAAAGCAGCCCAGGCCCTTACTTAGGTTCCAATCTCCTAGCCTCCTTGCTCAGTGTTTGAGGCCCCTTGGCCCTTCCCCATCCTACACCTCTCCACTCCTCCTAGATTTTGAATATAGTAACAACAGCCTATCTTTGAATATAATGCCTGGTTCTTGACCTTGCTCCTTGGTCTACATTGCCACCTGCTGACAAGACCTAGTTTTATGTTTTACAGGTACATAATTTAGAATTATAAACATTATAGTTAACTAATCCACAGAGCCAGACCCTGAATCCCTTTCAAATATGTATGATTATGTCAATATATATATATTACATTGTGTGTTTGTGTGTGTGTGTGTGTCCTTGCATGCTTGTGTGCGTGTGTAATTGCATTTCCCCCTGTTTAAGTGTTAAGTTATTCTTTTAAGAACAACTCCTTCCTGGGGTTAAACATTGATCCACTTCCTTTTTCAGGAACTGTGATTTGTTACGTCAGTCAGAGCAACTGACCCAAGGGAAGACTTAACCACGCCAGAGCTCTGAGGCTTTTCCTTCAGCTAAACCCTTCGGCACATCAATAAAGCTGTCTGTGTAGCTCTGCAACACATCTTTCATCGTTGAAAATTCACACTTACTTCATTGTTCTATTGGTTGACATCAAGCAGAAAGGCTGCATATGTTAAAAACATGCTATTTTACCATCTAACTATTTTGTAAAATGTTTGCCATGGTGGTGTGGACATGTATGATTAGCTTTATACTGTATTTAATTGTAAGTATTTTGAGGTAGAGTTTATTTTATTCGGGAGGTGTGTTTATTGACGGGACTAAAACTCTGCATACTATTGGCCCTCTGTGGCACATGAGTGGCCCTGTTTGTTGATGTGTTCATGCATATTAATGAGCAAACTGTGTTTGTAAGTGGTTAGACTATATATCAGTCAAAATAGACATTTACGAAGAGGTTGATGAAGATCAGTGTTGATTGGAAACCAACAGCAGCTACATAGGGCCTGATGATGAGGTACTGGACACTGTGCCATCACTCTAGTCGGTTCTTGCATTATTTTTCGATAACAGCACTAGTCGTGGATTATCCATTACTTACTCAACACCCAGGCCATTGTGACTACCAGTAATTGTTTATAGCTCCCTTCATTTGTACCTAAGCAGCCACATGCTGTATAATGTTATTCAAGAAACAATCAATAGTTTATACCATTTGTAAACAGAAAAGAATCAAATCCAAATTCAGTGTAAAACAAATAGTTTACATGGCCAACACAGCCATGTGAACAAAGTAAAGAGGCCATGTTTGTATCAAGAGAAGCTGCTTGGAGCCCTTGGCAGGGAAGTTTTAAACACATAGCATAAGCACATCCATATTAAGAAAGGAAACAGTTCTAACGATAGCTCCTTGCTTATGATACAAGACATCGCCACGGCAAGACAAAAACCTTCTATACCCAGATATGGTTTACATATGTCTGCATGCATTGCTGTCATAGAAGTGTAGATTCTGAAACTGTGTGTGCGTCCGGCAAGACAGACAAATTGTTAAAAAAAACATAGCTGGATTTATATACAGATGCTAAGCTTCTTGATTTCAAGGAACATACTGAGAAGCTGAAGAAGAGCCTCTGCCTCCTCCCTACAGATCACTGCAACACTCACGTCAACAACCACATAAAGCAAGGGGGCTTTCATTGGAATTGGCCCATTGGTTCCCCAATGCTTCTCTATATACTGCAGTGTTTAATGTGGATTGAAGTTGTTAGTTCATTTTTCACACTTATTTCCCTTTCAACATACCCATTTATGTTCCTTCTTACTGCCTTGTGTTCCTCTGTCTCTCTCTTATCCCCTATACAACCCCCAGTGCAAAACCTCAGAGCTCATCATTGTGAACAGAATCCAAATGAGTTAATTCCCCCCCCTTCCCTTCCCTTCCCTTGCCTTGCCTTGCCTTTCTGCCTCCTCTGTTCCTTGGTCCTCTCTCTTTCGTTCTCTCTCTCGCTCCCTCCTCCCTTAACCTACTATGTCCATTTATGTGTGGCAGCATCGATTTAAAATGTGAAATATGTGCACGCCCACGTCTCTTAGACTCCTACACAGCAACCCTGCAGTCTTGCACTCGCTCTCCTTCACGCTCACACCCCTCTTCTCTCTCTCTCTCTCTCTTCCTCTCCACCCCCCTCTCACTCCATCTCTCTCTCTCTCTGTCTCATGAACCCATCTGTTCATTACTCTTATTGGTCCTGCTCATTGCCTGTCTTGTTTGAAGCATTTTTTACACCAGTCCATTTATCTTTATACCTTGAGTCCCTTTTTTTGTTTTCTAGGGCTCAGCATTCTTTATGCTCTTCTTGTTATGATTTCATTTTGTTCTTTAACCATTCATACCACATTTTGACCTTACATGTATTTATTTCCTGGGTGGACTTGCACTCTGTCTCTCTCTCTCTCTCTCTCTCTCTCTCTCTCTCTCTCTCTCTCTCTCTCTCTCTCTCCATGGGATCATACCGTGAGACATGCACCACTGCAGCAAAATGTGCTTGCTGGCTTTGATGTTTTTTGCAGCATCTCTGATGCCCATGAAAACGTTCTCGTGTTCCCAATTGCATTCTTCTTTTTCATGTCATGATGTGTCATATACATACGTGGTAGCAATAACAAAAATGTTCCAATTTTGTATCACTAAATGTTTCATGGTGAATGTTACTAATCACAGCCAAAAGAAAAATGTTGCTGTTGGTGGGCTCATACAATAACAAGTGGATCTTTTGCCTCTTCAATAATCCAATGCATACAGCATACATTTGTTGCTTTTATGTTTTGTTTGTTGGGTGTGTGTGTGTGTGTGTGTGTGCATGTCTGTGTGTGTGAGTGTGTGCACACGCACGTTAGTGTGTGTGTTTATATATTAAGACCTGCACTGGTTTCATATCCCTGGCGACCTCTAAATCCTGTCTGTCTCTTAAGTCATTACCCAGCTGTCAGCTCTCCCTTCCTAAATTCTGACAAAATCAATTAAATCAATCAAATCAATGGATGATTTGGTCAGAGGGAGGGTCACCTTGTAGCACACATTCTCAGTGAGACACACACACACACACATACACACACACACACACACACACAAACATGCACACACATTGCCTGCATTATAGAAGAAGAAGACAACTAACCAACACAATCCTAAATGTTGAAATACTTGCGACTACGTGAGCATGTGACAGAAGAGCATGGGAGCGAGGAACGGGACGCCGGTAGAGGGGTGGCAGTTCATTAGCTTTTCACACATTTCAATGTATCACTCTGGTTGGTGTTGAGACAGAATCTAGAGGGAAGAGGTTGGTGAGCTTAGAGTTAGTAAACAGACACATCAATGGGTAAAAAGCTGAGGCATGGACAGGGAGGAATAAAGTGTGAGAGCCATGGGGTAAGAAAGAGACAGAGAGAGCAACAGTGTACCTGGTAATCTATGATCTAATGATATAATCTATGATGGTAAAACCATGGTCTTGTCTACCTAATTGTGGTGAATAACTAGGTAGAGCTAAGAAACACACACACACACACACACAGATATTGTACATGTTAAATGATAGATGTTTGAAAGTCATCACGTTACCAAAGCAACCAAACCAGCACAGCAGAGAAACGCTTTCAGAAATAGAACAGACAGTGGTCTCCTGTGCATTTATACAATTTGGCTTATTGGGGAAGTGAAACAGAGAAGGGAGGGGTTTATGGTGACAAAGAGAGAGGACAGGGTAAAGAGAAGAACCAGGCTATAAAGAGTAGACAGAGGCAGACGATAAATCACAGAGAGAGCAAAGACTACAAAGAGCAAACTGCACCAGGAACGTGTGATCACATGTACAGATGCCTAGAAGCACATTTTTAACACATTTACCGTAATTGAAACTCAATGTGTTTCTGTTCCTCCAAATATGTTTTAAATGCAAGTACCATACAAATATACCATCCTAAAAATATGGTAATAAAGGTGACATGTCTTGGCAAAGCATTGTTTGCAAAGAAATAAGCACACCATATCTATATTATATAAGCTAAATGAGATCAACAATAGACTATTTGTATAGTATATAAAGCAGTTAACATTGGTAGTTACAGCTACATAGTAGATTCGTGAAGACACAAAACACTGGAGACAGACAACCCTCATGTGGCCATTTTGTGTCATTACAGCCAAATACATAATTAGTGTGAATGCTCGAGCATTCACACTCTAGATATCGAAATCTTTATTATTTTTATTTTTATTCTTCTTCCGAACGTTTTTTGGCACTCTTCTCCTTCTTCATACTTTCAGCTACAGAAACCATTCAAATATCAAAATGTACAGATTTGTTACGACATTATGGCTATCTATTCAGATTTTTCATATTCATTCAACTTTTCAAATTATTCTACTTTTTCCACCTTTATTTTTCCAATATAAATCAATGGGCGGACGGCTTTTGCCTCTTATTCTTCCAATGCTTTACGTCGTAACTAATTCAAATTTCAACCGTTTCCCATCGTTCAAACAATTAAACGAATCTAGAGATTTGTATCTATCTAGCCGTGTTCACGAAATTTCGATAGCTGTTATACTTTTTTCTGTATCGCAGTTTTAGTTTCAAATCGTCATATTCTACCATTCGTCCCATTGTAACCGGCGGACCTTCCACTGTTTACTTCCACTGCTTTACGTCGTAACTCATTCAAATTTCAACCGTTTCCCATCGTTCAAACAATTATACGAATCTAGAGATTTGTATCTATCTAGCTGTGTTCACGAAATTTCGATAGCTGTTATACTTTTATACTTTTCTGTATCGCAGTTTTAGTTTCAAATCGTCATATTCTACCATTCGTCCCATTGTAACCGGCGGACCTTCCACTGTTTAAGACGTCGTAACTAATTCATTCACTTTTCAACCGTTAACCTTCATTCAAAAAATGTCACTAATCTACAGATTTGTATATTCAATAATAACGATATCCAAACGAAATTTCAATAGCATTTATATTTATTCAGAATCACAGTTTAAGTTTCGGGTTCTCTTCAGTTGATCTCACAGTTACACATCGATTACACATTGATCTCTGACAGTTACACATCGTAGGCCTAACTAAATCAATTCTCAATCGTTTACCTTCGTTCAAAAAATGTCACAAATCTACAGACTTGTATATCCCATAATATCCAAACGAAATTTCGATAGCATTTATATTTATTAAGAGTTTCACAGTTTAACTGATTCCTTTTCAGTTGACTTCACGTTGACGCTCGAGCGAGGGGACGTTCAGCAGTGTTGCCAGATTGGGCTGCTTTTTGAGGATCAGACAGTGTTGCCAGTTTGGGCTACCTTTTGAGGACGTTCAGACAGTGTTGCCAGATAGGGCTACTTTTTGAGGATCAGACAGTGTTGCCAGTTTGGGCTACCTTTTGAGGACGTTCAGAAAGTGTTGCCAGATAGGGCTACTTTTTGAGGACGTTCAGCAGTGTTGTTACTACTTCAGTTACTTCTACTTCAGCTATTAGTATTACTAATTCAGCTACTACTACTTTCAGCTACTTCTACTATTTCAGCTTCTACTACTACTTTCAGATTCTTCTACTATTTCAGCTTCTACTACTACTTTCAGATTCTTCTACTATTTCAGCTTCTTCTACTACTTTCAGATTCTTCTACTATTTCAGCTTCTACTACTACTTTCAGCTTCTTCTACTATTTCAGCTTCTACTACTACTTTCAGATTCTTCAGATCAATTCATTTTATATTTCTGCTTTGCGCTTATCATTCAGCTTCCAGCATTCACACGCGTTTTCTGCAGGAAATGCATTTTCTAGTTATTAGTGTGAATGCTGGAGCATTCACACTCTAGTTTTTATTTTTATTCTTCTTCTGAACGTTTTTTGGCACTCTTCTCCTTCTTCATACTTTCAGCTACAGAAACCATTCAAATATCAAAATGTTCAGATTTGTTACGACATTATGGCTATCTATTCAGATGTTTCATATTCATTCAACTTTTCAAATTATTCTACTTTTCCACCTTTATTTTTCCAATATAAATCAATGGGCGGATGGCTTTTGCCTCTTATTCTTCCAATGCTTTACGTCGTAACTAATTCAAATTTCAACCGTTTCCCATCGTTCAAACCATTAAACGAATCTAGAGATTTGTATCTATCTAGCCATGTTCACGAAATTTCGATAGCTGTTATACTTTTTTCTGTATCGCCGTTTTAGTTTCAAATCGTCATATTCTACCATTCGTCCCATTGTAACCGGCGGACCTTCCACTGTTTAAGACGTCGTAACTAATTCATTCACTTTTCAACCGTTAACCTTCATTCAAAAAATGTCACTAATCTACAGATTTGTATATTCAATAATAACGATATCCAAACGAAATTTCGATAGCATTTATATTTATTCAGAATCACAGTTTAAGTTTCGGGTTCTCTTCAGTTGATCTCACAGTTACACATCGATTACACATTGATCTCTGACAGTTACACATCGTAGGCAGTAGATGAAGTGATCGAAGCCCGCAGATGGAGGTGGTTGGGTCACATCTGCCGGATGCCACCAGACAATCTAACCAGAGTAGCTTTACGATGGACACCCCAGGGGAAAAGATCTAGAGGAAGACCAAAAGAAACTTGGAGACGGACCGTGGAGAAGGAAGTAAAGAGACGAGGCTTCTCCCTGAATGAAACTCCAAAGGTGGCGGCTGACCGAGCCAGGTGGCGGGACCTCTTGAAGCCTCATGGGCCACGTGGCCCGGAAGAGGATTGACTGACTGACTACTACTTTCAGATTCTTCTACTATTTCAGCTTCTTCTACTACTTTCAGGTTCTTCTACTATTTCAGCTTCTACTACTACTTTCAGCTTCTTCTACTATTTCAGCTTCTACTACTACTTTCAGATTCTTCAGATCAATTCATTTTATATTTCTACTTTGCGCTTATCATTCAGCTTCTAGCATTCACACGCGTTTTCTGCAGGAAATGCATTTTCTAGTTGCATTTACCTTTACAACTTCCTTTAGATAATTTAAAACACGAATATATTATATCAACTTGAATGCATCAGTGTTCAGATATTTGATTGTTAAAACAGCAACACAGTATCAGGGACATGTTTGTTAGTAGTCACTTTTCAACTCGTTATTCAATGACGATGATCTGTCTAGTTGAGTAGCAGACATAAAAATACATCCATCAATAGAACGGATTTGGATGTTTAGTTGTATTTAAAATGGCAGAACCGTTTTAATGTCTCTCATTATTGAAGACATTAACAAAGCTAATACAATGTTTCTCATGAGATTAAATACAATGATTATTGTATATAATTATTGTAATGCCCCCTATTGTATTTTAAATTTAAGAGACCAGCAATTGTTCACCAGAAAAGTGACTCCTTCCATTGCCCTCAAAATGACAGGATGTTTTAGAGAGTAAACCTGATATAAGGATGAAATGTCTAATAGTTGGACATCATGTGGAGAGGTAAATACGAACATAAGCAGTACAGAGGCTAGTTTGGTCTTTCTCTAAACGGCCCTACTTTAAAATGTTTTGAGTTGCTTCAATGTCAAACAACAATATTGCCCCATGATGGGAACTGTACCAAATAAAACCATTGAAGCAATGACAGTAGCTATATATATATATATATATATATATATATATGTGTGTATATGTATGTCTACTTTGCATTATTCTCAACATGATTCAACCTTTTTGGATCACAGACATAATGGACACTCATTGCTACATTAAAAAGGAAGGTCAACAATATGTCTATGCTCAATGACCAATGATTACATATTTCCCATCCTCATCCTCCACATCCTCGTTCACTATAGTATCCAGCTTCCTCATTGGCTTCCTACAGGCAGACGCAGCAAGCAGTTGTAGGCGCTGGCGAATAGATTGACATCGATGGGGTTGCCGTCAAGGCGGATGTCTTCTAGGTTATGGCGTCTGTAGTTGGGGTCGTGTGTGTTACAGAAGGTGTCCTCATGCAGGCTCTGGATGTTGTTGTTCTATGGGACAGAAATGTGAGGATGATAGAAAAAAAGAAAGACAGGAAAGAATCAGATAGGATCATCAGGGTGGCAGGTTTGTGTGTGTGTGTGTGTGTGTGTGTTTGTGTGCTTGACATCCCTCCCTCTGCAACAGATTGCTGATGCAATAGATTGCATCAGCCAATCACCATTGCAGATATTAGAATGCGCAATGGTTGATTCATATTATATCACTTTGCCAGTAATGTATGTATCAGTGTTTATTTATTTATGTGGCATGATTCCATATTCTGGATTTACACTACATTTCTACAGATTTAACTATGCCATTTCCCTTTACGTATAATTGCTCAGTACAGTTTACTAGTGCTGCTTGCTCATTGTCTATTTGTCATATTTCTATAGTATTGTTGCATCTATAGACCCAGGGTCAGATTTCAGAGTTTGTATCATACCTGCAGATGTAACACTTTTAGACTCTCAGGCAGTGGTGTGGGAATGTAGCTCAGATGATTGTTGGACAAATAAAGAAACTCTAGTCGGCTCATATCCTGTACAATGGTTGGAATAGAAGAAGAAGAAGAAGAAGAAGAAGAAGAAGAAGAAGAAGAAGAAGAAGAAGAAGAAGAAGAAGAAGAAGGGGACAACAAATAACAATAGATGCAAAGAAAGGCATACATTCAGCAATACATCAAGTGGACTGAAGAGTGTGCTGTTTGTTCACACGTGGCAGTATCACAAGTTGAGGCAGGTTTAGGAACCTAATCCAATGGCCTTTTCAATACCATTTGACAGGAAAAAAAGTGAGGTTTGGAATGGGGATGTTATGTTTGTGACCTAGTCTGGCTTAATATCCAATTATCTATCATCAAATACATGCAAAGAGGCGCAACTAAATTGTAATGAGCTTGCTGAGTAGGCCTAGAGAGCAATCCATTTCCATCGCCAAAACATTTGCATTGAGCAGGATACAAGGTAACAAATACAATACTGTAAGACTAAGTAAGACAAGACAAGTTTGATATATTCATGTATATAGCCTATATTAAAGTGGTCCTAGTTGTTTTTCTATTCACATTTTTATATTTATGAAAAAAAAAGAACTTGTAGATCGTCCTTTTCGAGTTTTGACCATGGATGTATGGACAGAAAACATTTCACATACATCCGCCTGCAGGCCACAATCCTATTGGTCACACCCCCTACTTAGAAGTGGGTGGGTTGTCATTGAGAGTGTGGCACTACTTCTTAGTGATGCAAAGTCACTCACTAATGATCACTACATTCCTGTTTATGGTCACTACATACCTGTAGCAAGCTTTGGAGTACATGACTACACCCAATGGAGTGTTCATGTTGGATTGTGGATGGCTGATTAGGAGCAACCAACCAAAACCTGAGGCGATCCCAGTTCTTGTACAGGCAATTTAAAAGACTGGGATGTTAGTAGCTCCATATGTGCCCCTACGCTTCGTATGGACCACGTATGAACGCATGTATGAGCTAGTATGAACACATGTTGCATATTGCATAGGATATTGCTGAGGATGACAGTGGTCTCTTTAACGAATTTGCTCTGAAATGACCCAAGTACTAACATGGCATGTGTCATGAAAAACGCAATGATACTTTGTTATTATGCTGTGATACAAACTTTTAAATTTAAAAGTGTATCAATAAAGAATCAGTGCGTTTTTCATGACACATGCCAGCTGTTGCATTAGAATGTAACATCGTATTGCCACGTGTGTTAATCATTCATACGGAGCGCATGGGCACATATGGGGCTACTATGTTACATTCTTGGCATAATTACAGCATAACTACTGAAATGATGAGGCATTTTAGTAAATGGAAGACACAGAGTGGCTTTCGAACAAAGGGGAGTTATTTATTGCTTGGCACAATCACAGCGATATCACTCCAAAACAGAACTTATTCCCACCCCGGAAAACACAGGAGCGTCCGTCGACAACATGAGACCCCCACTTCCAGTTCCACGATATCACAGCAAAACAATAAGAACAAAAACACTGATATTTTTGAGTAATATACAACAGACATTAAAGGGGTTCAGCTGTCCCAGCAACCCATGCACCCAATACAGGAAGTGTCCAATCCAGGGGTTGGCTCAGCACCAGCTGATGTCTCTTCGGTACTGGCATGGGGCTGGTAGGGTGCCAGCCGATGGAGACCACCCTGCGGCCTCTCACCAGCTGCAAGTTCTTGTGGACCAGAACCACCAGTGTGGCCCAAGGACTACTTGAGGGCTCGATATTTCCCGCCTCCGCCATCTTCAGCCTCTTCTGCTCAGCAGCTGCCCGCTTGGCCAAGGGCAGTCAACGAGGGTGGAGACAGACACCAGTGTCAATCTCATGTTGAACCAAGGTGGTCTGGGTGCAGTCCTGGTGCTGCGGTGCAAAGATGTCAAGTTGCTGGTTCAGCTGCTCCTTCAGTTGCTGTTACTGGGTGGATGAGAGGCCTTTATTGCTCATTTGAAGGAACTCTTGCACTGCCTTGCAGGTCACGATTTAAGAGCTCTGGTTCGATGTGAGTGAAGGGATGGTCGTCACAGCTGAACTGGTGGTGTCGCTGCTGACAATGGAGTCGTTGATGGAGGGATCGGACACATTCCAGTATGGAGGCTGGTGCGCTGCTGGAGTTTTACCAGGCAGAGAGTGGCCCCTGGCACATCCACTGTAGCATTAAACTGGGTGAGCAGGTAAAGGCCAACTGTAAGTGTATAAGTGTCTTAGATGTCTGCCAGCAAGAGTGGAGACAATGTCCTGGCTCACCACAACAGTGGCAGCCGAATTGATAGGGTCCAGGATCTTCTTGGTTGGTCGATAAGGTGTTGTTGCAGCACGGCGAACCACTTGCTCCTCTGTTGCATCGTCCTCCTCAACCCACTCAGCTTGTCGCACCCAGGGCAGAAGGCTGGGGCCCTGGCTAGTGGTGCGCAGAACTGTCCTATCTGCTTCCCGCAGAGCGTTGTCGAGTGTGGTTGGTGCGGACAGACGCTCTCTCCTGGGTGCATGCCTGCAGCTTGAGTTCCCCTTGGATAAGGGGAAGGGTACCTACGCTGTGCAAGGAATTGTACGTTGGTCATAGGCCCCCAAGCTCTCACCCTCTCTCTTCTTCCGGGCTGCCAGCTGATCACGGCGTCGTCTTGGTAGGTGGGAAACTCTGTTTCCTGCCAAACCTCCTAAATTCTGCTTTTATTAGATACCAGTGCCAGGCTCATTTGTTTACTTGTAGTGCCATGTGTAGTGCCAAGCTTATTTGTGTACTTGCCAGCTTGCTCACAAAAGTTACTTCGACTTAGTAGCAGCACTTAATAGTAGGTGACATTGATGCCGCAAAATATATTCCTGAACGTTAATTGTCTTCTTTTTTTTTTTTTACAAAACATGGACCCTATATTGAAGAAAACATACACTACAAACCACCAAAAATACATTCAACAATGTGTTTATAGTACGTATTGGGTACAATTCGTAGACTCAATGCAAGTGAATGGGAGGTCAAAAATGGATCACTTCATACTCAACAGATCGTAAGGTCGTAAAATGTTGGCCCTCTGTGCATGTTTTGGGCCCTGTTTATACGAGAGTTTGAATCTCTCAAATCTCATTCATTTGCAAATGGTGAATGGATGTGTTACAAACCTGAAACCTGTATGTTTTTCTTGTAATGCTATTTCTCGTAAACTGCCAGGTCAATAGTGATACATTCTGACCCAGAGCACAGACTAAAATAGACCAACAAATCACTTAAAGGTGCTGTAGGTAAGATTTAAGAGCTATTTCTTTTGTGTAATTTGTAAAAAATGGCCTAGCAATCCGTCAGCAATTAAAGGACAATTCCGGCGCAAAATGAGACCATATGATCATAACACATGTCCACCGAGTTGGAGCGTTCTCTGGGATCAGTTTTCATTCTAGTCGAATGTAACCAAAGTTCTCGAAAACCTAGGGGTACACGATAACAGAAATGATTACGTCATTCCGATAAGTCCGATATATTGTGTGGGACTTTTTCAAAGTTTCTGAAGAAGACAGGTCACTTGTTATTTGTAACAACTGTTAAAAGTAGCACTAGCTTCAATACGTCAAACCTGATAAGTCACCTGAAACATAGAAAGCATATGAGGACGCCCAGGCTGCTAAAGACGCTAGCAACTTAAAGCCAGCCGCAAAGAAGCTGCCGGGACTTACACACATCGGCGTATTTGCATCAGTTCAAGGGGCCTTTATTTTTTTTTGAGAGGCTTGCCAATAGTTTTTCATTGGAAAAAATACATATCTCCATTTAAAGAGTCAAAAGTGTTTTGGGGTTTGTTCATAGCATAGTTCATAGTTCATAATATTAATGTCAATGTCAAGATTAAGTCATGATCATATACTGTATATATGTATGTGTGTGTTTTATCGGTTATCGGTATCGGCCTTTAGGAGCTGAAAGTTATCGGTTATCGGTATCGGTTTTAAAAAAAAAGTTATCGTGCATCCCTAAACCGCTAATTATCTTATAACGCTAGCTGTGGGGGCAGGATATTCATGTAAAATAAATCGCAATTCTATACCACTAACAAGGCTCAAAATCGCACCACACTTCCACAGTAGCATAATGAGGGTCCCTATGTTGTGGAAAAACTTTGTACAACATTTAACACTTAACTTGACAAAATAAGAGAGTTCGGGAGATCTGGAGCATGAAAGATAAAGACTTTATTTGTACTCAAGAGCAAGCACAAATATAGCCGAGTTTGTTTGACAAAGAACTGGTATTCTTGATTCGGACTTCAGGTTATATTGGCTACCTTTGTGGTTTCCTCCTCCATGCATTAATCACCCAATCACCAAAACCTATACATTGTTTACCTATTCAAACCTAAAGATTAGGCTCCTCCCCTGTGGCCCTTTCACAGCTCAACCCCAGCTGGGCATACTATTACACTTCTGCAGCACATGTCCTTGTGAGATAAAATTAACTACAAACTAAATCACAGATTTGAGATAGTTTACATATAACAAATACCAATCTTGAGTAAAGAAAACAAATGTACCTGTAACAAAATATGAGTCAACATAAAGATGCATGACAACCTGTATAAGCACAATGAAAATCACATCTACCCAATAAATATTCATTCAACCAATTGACAACAATACCACAGTTTATGATTGTAGAATCCACTCAGAGTATGCAATGATTAAACTTTAAAGATAACGTTAACCATATGTAAGTACAATAGAGACAAAGAGACTAGAGTGTCTAGACAGGTCTACTTTTACGACAGTCAAAGGGTTCTCAGCTGACCCCCCCTCTGACCGGGAGACAAAAGGGGTGAATACAGATGTGTGAGTATCTTGCTGCGTAATTAACAACTGTAGGGGGCCGCATTATCAACACAATAGACTAGGTTCATCCCAGACTAGGCAGGATGTTCACGTGAGTGTTTAGGTGATTCAGTCACCTTGATCAGTGACTCTGTTCTGTTCCTCTCAGGGCAACATCTGTGATTCTCTGTATTTCTCCACACTTATTAGATTCATATAACATAATGGCAAGACAATAATTATGTATTATCATTAAATGTAATGGTAAATTTCTCCCACACCTACATGTAAAACGAAGCATTGAGAACTTTGTAAGTGTACAGACAGTTTATTAAAAAGAAAGTTTAGAAAGCCAGTATCTTCACAAAAACAAGCGGGCGCCATCTTTGGAAAACAGTCACGACCAGTCGAGTGACGAACGCCGTGCGACGTAATGAGCCGGAAGAGGCGTACACATGAGATGTCAATGAATCAGAAGGTGTGCAATCTAGTAGAAGGTGTGCAAAGTGCGAACAGTGCGTGTGCATAGAGAAGAGAAGAAAATAGTTTGTGTTTGTGCTTTTCCCGGCTGCGAGAAGAAAATGAGATGCTACAATCCAGAAAGTTTTCCAAAGATGGCGCCCGCTTGTTTTCGTGAAGATACTGGCTTTCTAAACTTTCTTTTTAATAAACTGTCTGTACACTTACAAAGTTCTCAATGCTTTCGTTTTACATGTAGGGACCCTCATTATGCTACCGTGGAAGTGTGGTGCGATTGTGAGCCTTGTTAGTGGTATAGAATTGCGATTTATTTTACATTAATATCTGCCCCCACAGCTAGCGTTATAAGCTAATTAGCAGTTTTCGAGAAATTTGGTTCCATTCGACTAGACTGAAAACTGTTCTCAGAGAACGGTCGAACTCGGTGGACATGTGTTATGATCATATGGTCTCATTTTGTGCTGGAATTGTCCTTTAATAAGTGAAATGAACTGAGAATAACTGTTTCGAGTTGACTGCGCCTGGCTCTGTATGAGCCAATTTAGATTTTAGACCGCCCCTGGCTCTTGTCTGACCAATCAGGGCATCTTGTTCTTGACTGGTTTGGGGAATCCATCTTGCCTATCCAATCACAGCTGGGTAAAATGCAACACTTCTCAGTTGCAGAGAAACATAGGGAGGGAGGGAGCAGAGAGAGAGGGGATGTTTTTTGGTTATTTAGTTTCAAAATCTTGCTCTCTTCTGCTCTCTCTCTTTACACCTCTTAAATCTTACCTATAGCACCTTTAATTAAAAAAAAGTCTAAACAAAGGAAACTTTATGTTTAGAGACTTTGTTTAGTCTAATGTCTCATTCACACCCTCTTTCCTCCTAATTGCAGTCAGAATCTATTGAATATCACCAAACAGCTAGAATTGTAACATGCAACTCAATGCATGGGGTTTACCTTGAATCCTTCAGGATGTACTCCACGATTAATCAGTTGGTTGTTGCGTATATCGATGTGCCGCATGGTCACGGGGAGCCCGGGCAGGGCCTGCAGGTTGTTGTCAGACAGTACTATCTGCTCTAACTGTGGTAAGCTATGGAACACATCCTCATCCATTCCAGAAATCTGGTTCCCTGTTAAGTCGATGCCTTTCAGTTTATCTACAAAACAGAGACAATGTTGCACATATTTTAATCTATATTTCATATATGAATTATATTTTTTTACTGACCACCACTTTCACCTACAGAGAGCGTGAGATAGATAAGCATAATGTTTTTTCATTTATTCTAATTTCCAAAATCTCCAATGAGCAAGCATAAGTGTATTTATCTTGCATATTACAGAAGTCAACACTACAAAACACACAAATCAGCAGAATCCATTCAGAGGAAATAAATAAACCCCACTACCACTCAATCTGCAATTGCTTAACATTAATGTTTTCAGTGTTAAGCATGAGTTACATTTATGATGGGGGGGGGTTGATCCTGCTGACCTACACAATATGGTAGCTCTGTGACATACCAAAAGGTATCCTTCTAGACCAGTAGTTTAGAATATTCATTCATTGTTGGACAAACACATTGTTGCTTTTAATTGTCAATGTCTGTAATTACAAAAATAAAACAATGATAAAATGATCATGATAATACTACTACTACTACTACTACTAATGGTTATTATTATAATTTATAATTTATATAATAATAATAATAATAATGGTTATTATTATTATTATTATTATTATTCACAAAAAATATTATTATTCACAATCTTCTCTTCACATTAATCAACCATATCTTACTAAGGTTGATGAAGTCTGTGTTCTTGATGTGTCGGATCTTGTTGAAGCGGCCGTAGAAATGTGTGGTGTCTTTCGGGAGGGGTGGGATTTGCTTCAGGTCCGAGTCATCGCAGTACACACTTCCACTCAAACACACACACAGCAGGCATGTTGGCATACCTTTAAACAGTAAGGTATGGGTATGAATGAAATCAGGAACACACAATACAAATTGACATGGATTTTTTGTTTTATTAATTTATACTCACCCAGGCCAGTTTCAGGCCCAAAGAGGCCTGGTCCCTTGAAGTCTAGTGTGACCGGGGCAGGAGGCAGGGAGGGAGTGGTTGGGGTCACTACCTCCTCAAATGTTACAAGGGGCTCATTAGCTGGCAGAAGGGGTTCTTGATCAGGAGGCACAAACGTGCCAACCTCAACCTTCTCTCCACCAAGGTAGCCCCAAGAAAGAGTTGGATGTCAGATTACTGTTTCACAACTCAACTATTTATATATTTGTACTCTAATTCTAATTCACAAATTAGTTTATTTTCACACTTATGAATAGGTTATTTGTATATTGTTCATGTGTAAGTGACTACATATTATTTGCAATTACCAGCAATAATAAGAACAATGTACTATTAATATAATTAATAATATTAATAATAATTAATAATAATAATGTATTATTTTAGTAAAATTAAAACCATATACATGTAAAACCATGTACACCATGTATGCAGTTTTTTCACTCAGTTTTGGGTAATATCTTTTGTTGCCTATTTGAGGGCTTGCTTAGGGTAAGGGATGTATTCTAATGTGGATCTCTGAAACCCCATATGAATACAATTCATATGAGTGGATCACCTCCACACATGAAAGCCCAAACTGTGGTTGAAATGTCGTGAGGTGAGAGCATCATATTGTGTAAACGTAGTGTTATTGACATTGTACATCATGATTATTTTGCTTATGATGTAGAGTTTCCGGAGGCTGGTGTTTACTGTGCACAGACTTTAAGGGTTAGGAAAGCCATATTTCTTAAAAAACAATGTAAACAAAAGATTCACCTGACCCTATGTATCACCAATAGTGAGCATCCTTCCATTAGTAGCTTGGGTTTATTTAATCTGATTAGATCTGTCTGTAGATGTGTCTGAATATCACCAAACTCTCCTTTAGTCTATGCCCCACAACACCAATCCCTGCCAAATCCCCTCCCCATACAGGCCTACACAACTGAGTGAATTGTCAAGGTGTATTGCTTCAAGAGGCTTACGCTTACGTAAATGTTCGTAATACAAATATACTGATGGTAGTTTCACATTTAATGATATAAAAATACATTTAATGTGAGAATGTGAGAAGTGTTTCATGATCAAAGTTAATGTAAAAGTGGGTTATTTGAAGGTGGAACATTTAAAAATCCCAATCCTATCTGTTGAATATTTATTTAATTTTAATAATTTATTATTTTAATTTTCCATGAAACAGAAGAGTAATACACACATACATGGGGTTCCCTGCCTGCAGGGGAGCCTTAATAGCACTTGAGGCCCCTGGGCTATGGACATTTTTTGAGGCCCCCCCCATCCCCCCACACGCCCGCCAATTGCACAATCAATTTCTCAACAGCGATATAGCCAAATAGCCCACACCAACCTGCATAATTGAACCGTATATAGCTTGCATATACTATACTGTATCTTGGTTAAAACAAAATAATCTCAAAAAATGAGTTGACTCGAGAAGTGATCTTTGGCTCTCTGCCATTTATTGAATCAAATGGTAGACATGGAAAAAGCTATAGGATCTAGCCTACGTACCAGGACGGAACACAGTCATGACACAAGTAATTTCGTTGCTAACTGCACATAAAAAATGCGGATTATAAAAGAGAATGATTACATTAACTTATTATTTTGTTGCTAACTCACATATCATATATTTAATTAAATTGACAAGTTGCCATCAAAGGAACAAAACATTTGATTTAGGCCAGCTGGGCTACATGAAGATTTAAAATCATTAACATACACTTAGAATCAGAAGTTCTTTCTCCTGGTCTTCCTAACCGCAAACTCATTTATTGTGTCATTAAAGTCCACGGCCCGAAGAATATCATACTCGATGGACATCAGGGTGAGATGGCTCAAACGGTCTTGTTGCATGGTGGACCTAAGTTTGCTTTTAATCAGGGCAAGTTTGGAGAAAGAGCGCTCTCCACTTGCGTTGGTGACAGGTAAGGTCAGGTAAAGGCGCAGTGCTATGTCCACGTTAGGAAACACAGTTTGCAAACCTCTTTTTCTAATTAGCTTTAGAAGTTCGCCTGCCGATGTCGACGTGGCCATGTCCCTGTGAACATATTGTTTGAATTGAATAGCCTCCTCTACAAAGTCTTCCTCCAGATCAATTGCATATTTTTTCTGTAGTCTCGACGCTGAAATTCGGAGATCATGTGAGGACGTTGTCCGCAATTTGTTTAAAAAGCCAAAGCTCTCCACTGTGCTGTTGTATGCTTGGTACCTCCTATCTAGCTCCGCTACCAGCGTGTCAATTACAACATTGTAGATGCTCACTGAAAACTTGCGTCGGCCTGGCAGCTCGCAATCTGGCGTAGATGACTCGTCGGCCTGTCTCTTCCGTATTTTTATCCACTGTGTGTCTGCTTTGTAGACATCAGACACTGAAGGAGACATCTTAGAGGCTGCGGCTTCAAAACTATCAAATTGATCACGTAACCCCGCAACATATTCTCTCAGTGACTAGACCAAGCCTGCAGCGTTACACAGGTCGAGGTCAATTGCCTGTAGAGCAGCGCTCACTTTGCTCATACGCTGGAGGATGACATTCCACATATTGGAAAGAAACGCTATTTCCAGCTTATTCATTTTTTTAATGAGTGTCTTGGCCTCATTTTGTGTTGTCAATGTTTGATGTGTATCAGCAGCAAGGTGACGTAAAGATTGCTGGATATTTGCATAATTCAAACACAGAGCTCTGGTGGCATCGGAGTGAGCTGACCATCTTGTATCTGAGAGTGATTTCAAAGTTTCAATACAGCCCTTCTCATTAGCCTGCAAACCCGCAGAAACAACCTGCCAGCGTGACGTAGACTTGGAGAAGTTGAAGAGGGACTGAACAAAAGTAAAAAACCTTTCGGTTTCTTCGCAGCAGTTCACACTAGTAACCCCCACTAAGTTTAGTGTGTGAGCGGCGCAGGGTATCCACTCTGCCAGTGAGTTTATCTCCCTGATACGGGCCTGCAAGCTTTTGTATGTCCCAGACATATTGCTTGCATTGTCGTAGCATTGCCCGCGACAGTTGTTAATGTCAATGTCCATCCTTTGCAACAAGCTCAAGACAGAGTTAAAGAGGGCCTCTCCTGTGTGGGAAGTGATGGGCAAAAATGTCAAAAAACGCTCCTCAATATCTCCCTCTGGAGACACATAACGCAAGATGAACGTGAGCTGGTCTATGTGGGTAACATCGGGAGTGGAATCGACGCTGATTGAGAAGTATTTTGCCAGCTTCGCACGACTGACAATTTCAGTGAGGACTTTTTCTCCCATTAACTCCAAGAATTCCTCACATACATGAATAGACAAATACGAGGGATTTCCCTTGCCCGCATTCCCATACCTTTCTATATGGGCTTTCAGGAATGGGTCGAATTGAGCGATAAGCTCCATACTACATAAATAGTTTCCATTTCTGACATCTCCAAATATGCTTGTGTGTCCCCTCAGAGAAAGCCCACACTCTGTTAGATGTTTCGTCACAGCAACAACCCTCTGGAGAACCTGCCTCCAGTAGGCACACTCATTATCAAATTGCTTTTTTAGCTCCGAGTCTACTGTGCCACAGTCAGATGCCATGGCTTTTCTGTGGAGGTCACTGTTTTCGTGTTCTGAGATGCGATCCGCGGCACGCTTCCAATCACAAAAGCCTGTACTTACAAATGGGGATATCTCGTTTTGACCAAACACTTTACAGGCAAAACAAAAAACACTACCCAGAGATGGAGAGTAGCACAACCACTCTCGGGCCACAAGCTCCCCATTCCCCAGCTTTCGTAGGAAATTGACCTTTGAAAGATACCTCCGCTGATGCTTATACTGTTGTTCAGATGTGGAAAAGTCGCAGTCTTTATTTTGACAGTTTTTCGGTCCTAATTTTGCCCAGTACGACTTCACCTGCTGATTGATGCGATCGCCCCAGACACCAGGGTCGTTGCTGTAGGGGTTTGAGCTGCCTGCCAGTGTACCAGGCTCTTGATGCTTGTCTAGCGCTACTCCACCCTCAGCAGCCTCTTCTGCTTTTCTTAGCTCCGGGTCTCCCGTCCCCACCTCAACTGCATCCCTGTCCTCATCCACCTCCTCCTCAAAAGCATAGCTTGTAACGACTGTTGCCTCATGAGTGTCTCCTGCTGTCTCACTGGTCTCGTTCTCCTCCTTCACAATAATAGCGAATAAACACAGATAGTCACCGTCAAGGGCGAGGCAATAATAGCTAGCTATGGCTATCACCTGTCACTATCAGCGCAGCTAGCTGTCTAGGCTCTGTCACAAGGAGTTCTCGCTGTGCAGCTAAAGGCACAATCGTAGTAGCTTTCCACATGATAATAGTCTGGAGATATCTGATTTTTGACTGGACAGGGCAATATGGTGCTAGGCTACATGAAAGTAGAATGAATGAATGACGATGTAGCTACTAGGCTATTATAAACAGATGATCCTAAAGCCTTAGCCTACCTTGTCCTCAAGCCTATCCTCCTCAGTAGTGCTGGTGGTGCTGGTAGTGATCTCTGATATTTTAAAGAAGAAATCTTTCACTTTTGGTAAACTTTCTTTATATAATTGATCCTGTATGTGTTTCTTTCTTTTCTGAGATCCGCTTGGGTGTGACCGCTTCATCTTTTCTTTTCGTCCTCCGACCGGCTCAACTCAGCTTCTAGAACGTTCAGATTCAAATTTATTTTTGTTCGCGCTATTACATTTATTTTGTTTAGATAAGGGGGAAGGGTGGGGGGGGGGGCTCCCTCCACCTCCTCCAGCAGATGCTGCTGTAGAGCAGAGTAATGACACCGCGAATACGGACGTTTATCATCTTTTTTTTAAATATATATTTTTTACACAGCCCAGGTAAGCCCGTGCATTAAGGCGCCACTGCCTGCCTGTCTGTGTATGGGCATGTAAGCTCCTACAGAGGCCTGGGTTGCTGTGCAGGTCAGCTCCCCCCAGGCTCCAAGCATGGATTGAGAATCAGTGCTATGTGGATGTAGCAGGGATGGAAATTAACACCCGCCACACGCCATTTGCGGGTGGATTTGTATGGTGGCGGGTGAATTGTGTCACTTCACCCGCCACTGTGTCGAGTAATACTTTCCAGTCAGGTCCGATCAAATTTGCATATTTAATACATTCGTCATACGGCCCCCTTCTTCTTCTACGCCTCTTTTGCTGAACTGCGACTGTCAACATCCGGGATAATATACCGGTAACCATAGAGATCAGGGACGGGCTGGCCATAGGGAGGTTCGGGAGATTTCCCGAACGGCCGGACGATTTGCGTACTTGGTAGTTCGGACTTGGTAAGTTCAACTCGGGAGTACAAACTCCCGAGGACGGGGGGACGCAGTACGATCATTCTGCAGTTGGAACAGCAGCGGACTTGATGACGTCACCATCTCAGCTCGTCTTGACTGTACATCTACTCCGGTTATTTTCACTGTAATGTATATTTACAATAAAACGAAATATGATATAAAATACAACCCTGCCTCTTTTCATTTTAAAAATATTAATATGTATATTTGTATTGTTCTGTAGCCTACATATCTAGCCTGCCCTACAAATAAAAAGCTAGTGGCGGGAAAAATGATGTTTATGTTGATGTGGACGTCGGTGAATTAATGAATGAAAGGAGCAGCTGGTTGGTGCGCGAAATGCATTCTGGGATACTTGGCTGCCCAAGTCCACACACCCGATGCATCCTCGATAAAATGGGCGGAGCAAGAACACATCCGGGCATTTGGACTGTACTTGGCTAGATGCGGACTTTGAATTGGAACAGTACTTGGGCTGCGACTGATGATGTTTCACAAGTCCACAAGAACACAAGTACGGACAAGTACGCAGATTGAGAAACAGCTAATATGCCGGTATCAACATTCGGTATAGTATGCTAGGCTAACTAGTGAGTCTATCCAGTTTTCTGAACTGCTCCCCCCAGATTGTGTGTATTTCAGCTCCCCCCGATCCACTGGCCGAGGTGGAGGGGTAGCATCTGTTTTTAAATCCAGCTTTCAATGCCGTCTGTCACCGCCGATCTCTTTCTCCAGCTTTGAGCTGCAGACTTTCGTTTTAAACTGCATTACACCCATCATGTGTGCTGTGGTCTACCGTCCGCCTCGGTTCAACAAGGATTTTATCAGCGACTTCACGGACTTTGTGGCAGGACTGACAGTGAACTATGACCGATTTTTAATTGTTGGGGACTTTAATATCCACGTCTGCTGCGAATCGCGTCCCTTAGTACAAGACTTTCTGAACCTCATTGACTCTTTTAATATTACTCAGTCTGTATCTGACCCAACACATGAAAAAGGTCACACACTGGACCTCATATTGTCATTCGGTCTGGAGTTAAATGTCATTGAGATTGTTGACACACACATCTCCGACCACTTTGCTGTTTTTTTTTATTTTTTTTTAAATATTTTTATTGGAAGTTGCTTGCGACAATACATACACAGGTATTCACAATAAGGTCTAACTCCATTGCTTTTTTAAATTTTCACCCATGCCCTCCCCACCCACGGTCTCTGTAGTGTGCATTTATCAAAATGCAAGTTATAATAAATCAAAATAATAATAAAGAAAAAAAATATATATATATATAAATAAATAAATAATAATACGGAAACTGAAAGTGTAAGAAGAGAGAGTAGATACGCGATATAAATAGAGAATAGAAGGAAAGAGAGTGGATAGAATAGAAAGAAAGAGAGAGAGGATAGAGGGGGAGGGTAGGTTGGGAGGGGTAGGGGTGGGGGGCAGGGGGACTCAGTCCAAGGGAAGAGTTTGTAGTGAGTTGAAATATGATATAAATGGATCCCATTTATGATGAAAAATGGCAATATTGCCCTTTACAGAGGAGATGATTTTCTCCAACCTCAGGTTTGACATCACGTCTCTTAACCACCTAGAGGTGGAAGGGGGCTTGGAGGATTTCCAAAGTAATAAGATGTTACGTCTGGCCAACAAGGATGTGAGCGCCAATATGTTAGCTTGTATGGGATTTGTTTGTGTGCCATCAATTAGAATCCCAAATATGGCTGTAAATGGATTGGAGTGTACTTGGAGGCCCAAAACTGTCGAAAGAATGTTAAAATAATTATTCCAAAAGGTGTCAAGCTTGGGACAAAAATAAAACATGTGGCTCAGGTTGCATAACGGGGAGTGACATCTTTCACATTTATCTATTATAATTGGAAATATTTGGGATAACTTTAACTTTGAAAGGTGAGCTCTGTGTAATACTTTAAATTGTATGAGTTCTAATCTGGCGCAGGATATGCTTGATCGTGTTCTGTATATTGCTTCTTCCCACCAACGGTCTGTAAAGTCAATCGAATATGAACCTAGCTCCTCCTCCCATGCCGCACGGGCTTTAGCCACAGGTTGGTTAACAAAAGACATAAGGTTATCATAAATATTTGAGAGTAACGATTGCTTGTTTGGTTTCAGTGACAGGAGCGCCTCCCATGGTTGATTGGGAGGCAGAGAGGGGTAGTTGGAAAAGAGGACAGAGGCACATTGCCTGACTTGAAAATAACGAAACAGATGTGATGCTGGTAAATTGAAATCTGAGGCAAGGCCAGTGAAGCTATTGAAGGAACCATCTTTGTAAAGATTTCTAAAGGACTTGATGCCTCTGTTTGACCAAAACATGTAGGAGGTGTCTACCAGTGAAGGGGGGAATAAATGATTATTTACTAAAGGTGTCAGGGTAGAAGTGGATGAGAACTTGAAATGCCGCCTGAATTGAAACCATATTTTGAGAGTGGCGCGTACCAACGGGTTAGCTGTAAACTTCGATGGATTGAGTGGTAAAGAAGAAGTGAGTAGGGACAGTAGGGATGATGAGGCGCAGGCTTTGGTCTCAAACCTACACCAGAGGGAGTCTGGAGAATGGAGCCAGTAAGTGATTTTATGGATTTGAGCAGACCAATAATAAAACTGGAAGTTGGGTAATGAGAGTCCACCGTTAAACTTGAACTGTTGAAGTAAAGATTTCCGCACCCTAGGTGCTTTCCCATTCCATAAGAAATTAGAAAGCATTTGGTCAATTGATTTAAAGAAATGTTTGGGCAGGAACAAAGGGATACACTGGAAAAGGAAGAGAAATCTAGGTAAGATGTTCATTTTTATCACATTGATTCTGCCTATCAGTGACAGAGGCATTGACTGCCATCTTTGTAGATCTGTCTTGAGCCGTGTAACCAACGGTGTGAAATTGGCATTGTACAGAGAGGATAAGGAACGAGTAACGTTAATCCCTAGGTACTTAAACCCTGAGGGACTAAGTTTGAATGGTATGTCGGATTGTCTAAGGAGCAGAGCTGGTGGATTTATGGGATAGCATTCGCTCTTGAGAACATTTATTTTGTAACCTGATACGGAACCGAATGAATTCAACGTGGATAAGATTGATGGGATACTTGATAATGGGTATGATACATACAGAAGCAGGTCATCTGCGTAAAGTGACAATTTCAGGTCTACGCCGACACGTGAAATTCCTTGAAAGATGGGAAGGGTTCTTAAGACAATTGATAAAGGCTCTATGGCCGCGGCGAAGAGTAAAGGGGATAAGGGACATCCCTGTCGACAGCCGCGTGCTATTTGGAAGTATTTTGAATGAGTATCATTGGTACGAACGCTGGCTTGAGGAGAGGTATAAAGGAGTTGAATCCAAGAAATGAATTTGTTGCCAAAACCGAATTTATGAAGTACTGCGAAGAGGTAACCCCATTCAACGCGATGGAACGCTTTTTCCGCGTCGAGCGAAATAACCACTTCGGGAGTTAATGACTGGCTTTTTGAGAAAATGACATTGAAAAGTGTACGTATGTTAAAAAACAGCTGCCGTCCTTTTAAAAAGCCGTTTTGGTCCTCTGATATAACAGAAGGAAGAGTGGATTCAAGCCGAGTTGCTAACGCTTTGGCCAAGATTTTGACGTCTACATTTAACAGAGACAGTGGCCTATACGAGGCGCAGGATGTAGGGTCCTTGTCCTTCTTCAACAAAAGAGAAATTGATGTCTGGGTCAGGGTTTGTGGTAATAGACCACGCTCGAGTGATTCGTTGTAAACCAACAGTAGAAGAGGAGCTATTTTATCCATGAAACGTTTAAAAAACTCCACAGGATAACCGTCAGGGCCGGGTGCCTTGTTGTTTTGCATGGTGTTTATAGATTGTTTGATTTCTAGGACAGTTAGTGGCGTTTCAAGTTGGTCAGCGACCACTGGGCTGATAGTAGGAGCTGTGAAGCTGTTAAGAAACGTATTCAGTTCTGCGGTGTGTGACGATGATTCAGATTGGTAGAGTGAGGAGTAAAACCTTTTAAAGGTGGCATTGATAGCAATTGGGTCGGAAGTAAGGTTACCAGAGGAGTCTTTAATGTTGGAAATTTGTTGAGAGGTAGCTTGTTGCTTTAAACGGTGGGCCAGTAGTCTGCTTGGTTTGTCACCATATTCATAGTAGTTACTGCGGGACTTTAATAGGAGTTGTTCAGCCTCTGTTGTTGCAGTTCGGTCGAATTCTGCCTGCAGGTCAGTCCTCTGTTTCACCAAAGTTGGAGTAGACATGGAAACGATTTGCCGGTCGAGGTCAGAGATCCTCGTCAGCAGATCTTGTATTTTGGCCTTGTGTTTTTTATTAATTAAAGCTGAGTATGAAATTATCTGGCCGCGTAAATAGGCTTTTAGGGTTTCCCATAACAATGAAGGTGAGACTGAGTCGGTCTGATTGTTGGCCATGAAATCATCAATTGATGTTGAAACATGATTGATAAATGTATCATCAGATAGTAAGAGAGGGTTAAGCCTCCAAGTTGATGAGAAACGAGGTTGGTCTGAGAGTTTCAAATCTAGGCTTAGGGGAGCATGATCGGAGATGACGATTGGGTGATAACGGGATGAAAGAACTTTAGAAACAAGTGAGGAGTCAATGAAAAAATAGTCAATGCGGGAATGAGACTGGTGGACATGAGAAAAAAAGGAGAATTCTTTGGCCTGTGGGTTACTGAGTCTCCAGGGGTCGACATAACCGTTTTTAGACATGAAGTCAGATACCGACTTAGACATTCGCGACTGAGACAGAGTGCGGGGACTTGAACGATCCAGAGCTGGGGAGATAACACAGTTTAAGTCGCCTCCAAGTATCAGAGTGTGTGTATTCAATGAGGGAAGAATGCTAAATAATTTATCTGTAAAACCTGGATTGTCAAAATTTGGAGCATAAACGTTAACCATCAGAACTGGTTTGTGATACAGAGTGCCTATGACAATTAGATATCTACCGTTTTTATCTGATATAATTTTTGAGGGGGTAAATTGTACTTTCTTATTGATTAAAATTGCTACACCCCTTGCTTTGAAATTGAACGAAGAGTGGAAGATGTCGCTCACCCATGAGCACCTGAGTTTAAGTTGATCCCTGTCCCGTAAATGAGTTTCCTGTAGGAATATTATGTCAGCGTTTAAGTGTTTTAAATGTGAGAATATTTTTGATTGTTTTACTGGATTATTGGCCCCTTTGATGTTCCAACTCAGAAATCTAGTAGAAAGTCTGTTGTCTAGGTTTGGTGAGTTTGTATTCACCATCTAGAGATCAATTGAATGAAAAATAAGATGGAATAGAAAAATATATATATTGGCTGAGTCACCCCTGCGGAGACGGGATGGAAAGGGGAAGGGAAAGATGGGGAAAGGGGAGTAAGAGGAGAGAAAGGGAAAAGAGAGAGAGAGGAGAAATGTGAAAGAGGGAAGTAGGAAGAGAGGAAGAGACCAGAAAGGTAACAGAGAAAGAAGAGAACATACAACTTGCATCTACAGAGACAAACCACCCCCCACCCCACCCACCCCCAGTTGCACTTGAAATGTCCCCACAGACATGCTGTGGGGACAGAAGTGCAGACTCCAGCGGGAGCCATCCTCCGAAGAGTGACCTAAGAGACCGACTGACTAGTTGCACCCAAATAGCACCGAGAGGCTCCCATTAGCTAATTGGGCTTTTTATTTTAACTCAGGATGATGGTAATACGAATTGAAAATTGAAATTCAACAAAAGAAAGAGGAAACTCTTTGCAAAGCAATGGATAGTGGATGGATCGAAGTGAAATGAAAGCACCTGTTGGGCTATGCATATACAGTAGGACCCATAGACAGTGGTGGGTGGTTGGCGAAAGGGGAGAGAAAAAAAAAAAAAAAAAAATAGTAACGATAACAATGATAACAATAATAGTAATAATAAAACAAAATAAAACAAATAAAGTAAGGTGCTTCTGTGAAATCATATTGCTTATAAAGTTACAAGCATACACCCATAAAGAGAAATGGGCATACAGTTAACTTCAATAGCGAATGGGTTGTAAAGGTTGATATACTGTATGTGCACATATCTCTATCATTCACTTTCTCTCCCACACACACACACACCCACGCACACACGCACACACACACACAGATAGAGAGTAAAACAAGACAGAGCAGAAAATAAACAAAAACTAGACGGAAAGTAAACATGCAAGTAACCAAAACACAAGGTGGAAAGAATAACACCTTCCGTTATTTATAAATAAATAAGTCCCCAGTCCACCCCCCCCCCCCCCCCCCCCCATCGAGTCCAAGTCCACAAAAACGAACTTAAATAGCCCTATTTCCAAGTCATTCGGGAAGCAGAATCATCGGTGCTTTAACTCAAATGAGCGGAGTGATAGCCTACATATCTGAGGCAGAAAAGCTTAGACTTTACAGTACTTATCGTAAAACTTCTGGGCTTCGTCAGGTGTGTTAAAGATGTGGACGTCCTCATTGTACTGCACACGCAAACGGCACGGGTACAGCATTCGGAACCGAATACTCTTTTCGTACAGGGCCCCTTTTATTTTCTTGAATAGGGCACGTTTCTTAGCCAATGCTGGGCTCAGATCTTGATACATCCTTATCCTGGCTCCTTTGAACTTCAGCTCATGGACCCTGGCCCAACGAAGTGCGGCCTCCTTCTCTTGGAACCTGGAAAAGCAGACCAGCATCGGGCGGGGATATTTAGCGCGGTTTGTTTCGAAGGTCGGGGTACGGTGAGCCCATTCCAGCCCCGGCGGTGTCGGGAAGACCTCCGGCATCATGTTCATCAGAGAGTTGGCCATAAACTTGACAGTGTCCCCGCCGTCCTCGCAGCCAGGTGGCAGGTTCAGCAGTCGAACATTGCACCTGCGAGATCGGTTCTGTAGATCATCTAGTTGATCCAGAAGAAGCTGGTTCTGGGCTTGCAGCTCTGTGACGACGGGTTCCAACTTCGCCAGACGCTCCGCATTTTCTCCAGCCATTTCCTCCGCCGAGGTAAGACGGCCTTGAAAAGTATCCACAGTGGCCTGGAGTGTTTTTATGGCAGTTTGCAGTGGTTTCATATTTTCTTGGATCAGCTGGGACACGTCCTGCTTGTAGAGGTCCCGCTGTTTAGCGAGCTCCGCAGATAATTGTTCCATAGTGATGGTAGACATGGTAGGTTCTTCTGCGGTTTTCTCTGTGGGCAAGCTAAAAGCCGCAAACTGTGCTAGCTTTTCCTTGGCGTGTTGCTCCCTGAGGCGTGTGTTTGGCGTTGAGCTCGGTGCAGTAGTCTGTTTCTTTCCGCTCATTTTTTTGCAAAAGAGTTCTGAGAGGTTTCACTAGTTTAGCTCATTGATCCAGCATGGAAAAACGAGCTTAGACAAGAGTTAAATTATATAAACTTGGAAGTTCGGCAGGGAGCCTTCTTGCGTGCGACCTAGCACTTCCAGCGCATGCTCAGTCTCTCCCCTTCACTTTGCTGTTTTATTCAACATCACACTGCCTCATTCCCTGGTTAAATTGAGCGCCACGGAGCGCCGTGTGCGCTCAATTGACCCCTCAACTGCCTGTGAATTCTCTGCAGCCTTTTGCGACTCTGTACTGCAAGATCACGATTGTGGTCTCACTCTTAATGAGCTCTTGGACATGTTTAATGGTACCTGTATTGACATATTAGAGTCAGTGGCTCCTTTTAGGTGCAAACGCTCTAAGCAAGTAGGAGAGCCTTGGCTTAATGACACCACCCGTACGTTAAGACGCACATGCAGACGTGCCGAGAGAAAGTGGAAGAAAGATCATCTACAAGTTTCCTTAGAAATCTTAAATGAGTGTTTGATCAAATATCAAAAAGCTGTCAAATTTGCTAAAAGTCAGTTTCTATCCAATCTTGTGTCAGCTAATAGCCATAAGCCTCAGTTTCTCTTTAGTACTTTGAACAATCTTTTGAACCCCTGTGATCACAGTGCTATTATTCCTTCACCCAAACTGTGTGAAGATTTCTTGAATTTCTTCATTGATAAAATTTCTGATATTAGGTCCTCTCTTCTGCCGTCTGCATCAGATCCTGCTGTCCCTCCTATATGCCCTGCTGTCTTTGAGAATTTTGAGCAAGTCTCCCTCCCATCTTTAACTGATATTGTACAGCACCTCAGGCCTTCCTATTGTCCTCTTGACAGCATCCCACCCCGCCTTTTTAAGGAGGTTTTCCAGATTATTGGCCCCTGTGTTATGGACCTGATGAATTTATCTTTGATGACCGGCTGCTTTCCAGCTGCTTTAAAACATGCTGTGGTCCAGCCCCTCATCAAAAAGCATAACCTTGACCAAACAGTTTTATCAAACTTTAGGCCCATCTCCAAGCTTCCTTTTCTTTCTAAGGTCTTGGAGAAGGTGGTATATGAACAGCTTCAGTCTTTTATTGATCAAAATGGTATCTCAGAGAAGTTCCAGTCTGGGTTTAAGTCACGCCACAGCACAGAAACGGCACTTTTAAAATGTTTTAATGACCTGCTTTTGACAGCCGACTCTGGTAACTCTGCTGTCCTGGTCCTTTTAGATCTGACAGCTGCCTTTGATACAGTAGATCATAAAATTCTTCTGTCACGTTTGAACACCTGTGTGGGCATTAGGGGCACTGTTTTGAAGTGGTTTCAGTCCTACCTCTCAGACCGGAGCTTCTCTGTTCAGCTGGGCCAGCATTCTTCGGCCACTTCCCCTCTATGTTGTGGAGTGCCCCAAGGCTCTGTTTTGGGCCCCCTCCTTTTCTCAATATACATGTTGCCTCTGGGATCCATATTTAGAAAGTACAACATCTCTTTTCATTGCTTTGCCGATGATGTTCAAATCTATTTACCCCTAAAGATAAATGGGCAAGCCTCTGTTCAGGCTCTACTAGACTGCCTTAAAGATATCCAAACTTGGATGGAAGTTAATTTTCTGTCTTTGAACAAAAACAAAACTGAAATCATTTTATTTGGTCAACAAAATCTGCTTGATGGATGTGACAGTGCTATTGGCTCCCTTAAGTTTTACTGTCATCCTTTTGCAAAGAACCTTGGTGTTATTTTAGAGAGTGACTTTAGGTTTGACAAGCAGTTATCCTCTATAGTCAAGACAAGCTTCTTCCAACTAAGGCTGTTGGCAAAAGCAAAGGTTTATCTCCCAAGAGATGTATTTGAGAGACTAATTCACACCTTTATTACATCACGTTTAGACTATTGCAACTCCTTGTTTGTTGGCCTTGACCAGAAAGCACTGCGCCGCTTGCAGGTTGTTCAAAATGCGGCTGCCCGCCTGCTGACTGGAAAGAAAAAACGTGAGCACATTACTCCTGTCCTTGCATCTTTGCACTGGCTGCCTATTAATTTTAGGATTCAGTTTAAAATGTTATTAATTGCTTTTAAATGTATGAATGGTCTAGCACCACCTTACTTATCTGAGCTTTTACAGTTGCACACCACTGCTAGGGCACTTAGGTCATCCAACCAGCTGCTCCTGGCAGTACCCAGGTCCAGCCTTCTCAGTCGCGGCTCCTAAGCTGTGGAACAGCCTACCTCTCTATGTTAGAGCTGCACAGTCTGTTGAACATTTTAAAACACTCCTAAAAACCCATCTTTTCTCCTTGGCGTTCACTCCCAGCTAAGCTAGCAATCTTGGCTCTCTCGCTTTCTTTCCCTCTCTCTCTCTTTTTTACTCTTTTTATTTTTTATTTATTTTAATTTTTTAACCTAAATTTCTTTAAATTGACTACTATCCCTTGTGTTGTTTTAATGGTTTGTTGTAGTGTTTTTTGCAATTGTACAGCACTTTGGTCGACTGAGGTTGTTTTAAATGTGCTTTATAAATAAACTGTGATTGATTGATTGATATAAAGAAAGAACTACTAGAGAAAGCAATGTTGCTTTCTGAAAGCAATGTTGCTTTCTCTAGTTGTATTCTGACGTTTTTCAATGTGTCTTTCACTTATTAAGTCATTGTTTCTTGTTCTTGTTTCTTCATGGTCTGTTTTCAAATGTTTAATTTCGAATGCATAGGCAGAGTATGAGTCTTCCTATACCGAGAGGATACATCTGTTGCATTTCAGTGCACTGAAAAAACAAATGTTCCTATTGACTTATGATGGTGTAGCCATGCATGTTGTTAATAATAATAATAATTGATAGGTTTTATATAGCGCTTTATTGGAGGTCACTCAAAGCGCTTTACATAGTGTGTGTGTGTGTGGGGGAGATATGACACCTCATCCGCTACCAGAGTGTAGCACCCACTTGGGTGATGCACGGCAGCCAGTATGTGCCAGAACGCTCACCACACACTGGCACAGCAGAGAGGTCAGGATTGAAACTAACCAATTAGAGACCAGGGGATGATTAGCTGGCCATGTTGGTACAAGAGCCGGGTTGGGAATTTGGCCGGGACACCGGGGTTAGCACCCCTACTCTTGCGATGAGTGCCACGGGATCTTTAGTGACCACAGGGAGTCAGGACCTCGGTTTAACGTCTCATCCGAAAGACGGTGCTCTAGACGGGACGGAGTCCCCGTCTCGGGGCATTGGGGATCTTACAGAGGCCAGAGGGATGAGCGCCCCCAACTGGCCCTCCAACACCGCTGCCAGCACCAACTGGTCTCCCATCCAGAGATGGACCAGACCAGCCCCTGCTTAGCTTCCAAAGAAACCAGCAGTGCAAGGCAGGTAGCCATGGTGCTTTTGGGGCCCATGTAGCGAAGCTACAGGGAACCCATTGTTTTTCTACCTTTTATTATTATTATTATTATTATTATTATTATTGGGGCCCATGTAGCGAAGCTACAGGGAACCCATTGTTTTTCTACCTTTTCTTATTATTATTTATTATTATTATTATTATTGGGACCCCATGCAGCGAAGCTGCGGGGACCCATTGTTTTTCTAACTTTTCTTATTGGGACCCATGCAGCGAAGCTGCAGGGAACCCTTAGTGTTTCTACCTTTTCTTCTTCTTCTTCTTCTTCTTCTTCTTCTTCTTCTTCTTCTTCTTATTGGGGGTCAAGCAGCGAAGCTGCAGACACCCATTGTTTTCGTTAGTTTTCCTATTGGGGGTCAAGCAGCGAAGCTGCAGACACCCATTGTTTTCGTTAGTTTTCCTATTATTGGGGGTCAAGCAGCGAAGCTGCAGACACCCATTGTTTTCGTTAGTATTCCTATTATTTTCCTGCCATTGGAGTCTATGGCAGCCCATAGAACCCCAGATCAAAAAGTAATCAAATTTGGCACACTGATTCAAGACAGTCCCATAAGCCCGTACAGCAAATTTGAGGTCGCTAGCCCATGAACTCTAGCGCCACCAACAGGTCAAAGTTGGACATGCATTCATGTTCATAACTTTTGACCCATACAATCAGAACACTACTGTACTTCTGTTACGCCACGTCCTGCTACACGGTCCAACACTCCCATCTAGTGGCCGATTGTCGCTACTGATGAGCATTCCCCCAACACACCTGTTTGCAATCGGCAATCACCATGCCCTACTTAAGCCGATGCCAGTTTGTGCTTTGCTTTCCCCAACCTCGGTCCCTGCCTGCCGGACTACCTGCCTGTTGCTGAACCCTGTTGCCGACGCTGCCTGCCGGACTACCCGCCTGTTGCCGACACTGCCTGCCTGACTACTAAATACGTAACTGTACTTGTTTTAGCCTTAATTTATTTCTTAGTTATTTATTCTTTACATTGAATATTGCACCTTATGCTTGACTGCAGACCTTTTTTGCACCTATTATGTGAAGCGCATTGAGTTGCCATTGTGTATGAAATGCGCTATATAAATAAAGCTGCCTTGCCTTGCCTTGCACCTATATGTTTCACATTGAACACTGTAGAGATTGTGTATATATAGTCTTCTGTGTATTGTATATTGTGACGATCACGGCCAGGTGTGGCGGCCATGCCCCCTATGGGCGCAAGGGGTTCTGGGGGTGCAACCTGGTGGGGTTTTGACATTATCGGCGCCCCGGAATCCCTGTGGGGTTGGTGGTTGGGGATTAATTGTGTCATTGTGTGTGTGTTTCCATATATGCAGTGTTTTGTTATGACCGTGGGTGAGTGTTTGTTCTGATCGTCAGGTGTGCCGTGTTTCTGTCTGTGTGGGTGTGTCTAAATAAAGGCAACTCCCGGGGTCGTGCGGTGTATGGGGCACGGGAGTTGCGTAACCTAAACCTGGGCTCCTGTCTCACTCCTTCCTTGCCGTCGCCACAATATCATAGATACCTTTTTTTAAAAATCCTTTTTATTTTATCCTTATTGCGTTTATTATTTAGTGTCTTGCGTCTACTTGTAATGTTATGCTGGCTGCTACATTTAAATTTCCCAGCTTGGGATCAATAAAGTACATATCTATCTACCTACCCGCCTGTTGCCGAGCAATCACCTGCCTGACTACTAAATACGTAACTGTACTTGTTTTAGCCTTCATTTATTTCTTAGTTATTTATTCTTTACATTGAATATTGCACCTTATGCTTGGCTGCAGACCTTTTTTGCACCTTTTATGTAAAGCGCATTGAGTTGCCATTGTGTATGAAATGCGCATATAAATAAAGCTGCCTTGCCTTGCACCTATGTTTCACATTGAACAGTGTAGAGATTGTATATAGAGTCTTCTGTGTATTGTATATTATAGATGCCTTTTTTTTAATCCTTTTTATTTTATCCTTATTGCATTTAATATTTAGTGTCTACTTGTAATGTTATGCTGGCTGCTACATTTAAATTTCCCAGCTTGGGATCAATAAAGTATCCATCTACCCGCCTGTTGTTGGCCTGGCCGTTTGCCATTGCCTTTTATTTAATAAATTCCCTGTCTTTCATCCCGTCTCCGCCTCCCTATGTTCAGCGTTTGGGTCCACACATCCTGTTCCCTAACAACAAACAAATAGAAAATCAAATATAATTTACAATACTTTGCCAAACATTGCAAGAATGCGATTTATGGGATGGCCAATCCCAATCTTGATTGTTATTGCTTTACGTGGTTTTATGTAATGCATGTAAGCCAGCTCCTTTAGGTGCAGGTTATGCCAATTGCAACGTTTTGGGTGCGCCCTGTTTGGTTTCATGTGACATAGGCCGTCTCACCCACGGTTTTCATTGCCTGAAGATCCGATGGGATTGAAACGTTGCCTTGTTTTTAAATAAATGTCATTCAGGAGCATTGTCTTGGGATGTGCGCACAACTCCTCTTTAAGACGCCATTACACAATTGTGTCAACATTTATCTGAGTAAGAGCATTCACAGTATGTTAACCCAATGCGCCGTCTACTCTTTATAATGGCTATGGTCATCATGTTGCCACCTAGTCGATTACGATTGTCCGCCAACATTAGTTTATAGAGTCCCATTAAGCTTGACCCCCACATCGCTGCATGCAGCTATATTTATTATTATTATTATTATTATTATTTTCCTGCCATTGGAGTCTATGGCAGCCCATAGAACCCCAGTGTTAAGAGTGGTGAAATTTGGCACACTAATTCAAGACAGTCCCATAAGCCCTCACAGCAAATTTGAGGTCGCTAGCCCATGAGCTCTAGCGCCACCAACAGGTCAAAGTTGGACATGCATTCATGTTTATAACTTTTGACTCATTCATCCAATATTCACAAACAAGGTATCATTGGAATCCTTGGGCCAAGCCGAGTCCAACGCCCCTATGACTTCATTATTTGCCATGATGGATTTTCCGCCATCTTGGTTTATAATAAAAACCTTCTAAATGTTTCACACCTCACATACTTTGTCTAATCATCTCCAAACTTGGCACATATGTTGATCAGACCATGCCTCACAAAAGCTATTGAACAGATTTTTCATATTCAAAACCGTTTGGCCGCAACAGCCAATCAAATTTGACCACGAAGCCGCCAAACAGGAAGTAAGCCAATTTATCAACAGCCCTTTGACATATCATAGCCAAACTTGGTATATAGACTCATGTGTTAAATAAAATTAATAACATATCAAAAATATTCAATCATTATGTCAATCTGACATACAGCATACAATCAGAACACTACTGTACTTCTGTTACGCCACGTCCTGCTACACGGTCCAACACTCCCATTTAGTGGCCGATTGTCGCTACTGATGAGCATTCCCCCAACACACCTGTTTGCAATCGGCAATCACCATGCCCTACTTAAGCCGATGCCAGTTTGTGCTTTGCTTTCCCCAACCTCGGTCCCTGCCTGCCGGACTACCTGCCTGTTGCTGAACCCTGTTGCCGACGCTGCCTGCCGGACTACCCGCCTGTTGCCGACGCCACCTGCCTGACTACTAAATGCGTAACTGTACTTGTTTTAGCCTTCATTTATTTCTTAGTTATTTATTTTTTACATTGAATATTGCACCTTATGCTTGACTGCAGACCTTTTTTGCACCTATTATGTAAAGCGCATTGAGTTGCCATTGTGTATGAAATGCGCTATATAAATAAAGCTGCCTTGCCTTGCCTTGCACCTATATGTTTCACATTGAACACTGTAGAGATTGTATATTGTGTATATAGAGTCTTCTGTATATTGTGGCGATCACGGCCATGCCCCCTATGGGCGCAAGGGGTTCTGGGGGTGCAACCTTGTGGGGTTTGACATTATCGGTGCCCCGGAATCCCTGTGGGGTTGGTGGTTGGGGATTAATTGTGTGTCATTGTGTGTGTGTTTCCATATATGCAGTGTTTTGTTATGACCGTGGGTGAGTTTGTTCTGATCGTCAAGTGTGCCGTGTTTCTGTCTGTGTGGGTGTGTCTAAATAAAGGCAACTCCCGGGGTCGTGCGGTGTATGGGGCACGGGAGTTGCGTAACCTAAACCTGGGCTCCTGTCTCACTCCTTCCTTGCCGTCGCCACAATATTATAGATACCTTTTTTTTTTTTAAATCCTTTTTTATTTTATCCTTATTGCATTCATTATTTAGTGTCTTGTGTATACCTGTAATGTTATGCTGGCTGCTACATTTAAATTTCCCAGCTTGGGATCAATAAAGTATCTATCTACCCGCCTGTTGTCGGCCTGGCCGTTTGCCATTGCCTTTTATTTAATAAATTCCCTGTCTTTCATCCCGTCTCCGCCTCCCTATGTTCAGCGTTTGGGTCCACACATCCCGTTCCCTAACAAACGAAAATAGAAAATCAAATATAATTTACAATACTGTGCCAAACATTGCAAGAATGCGATTTATGGGATGACCAATCCCAATCTTGATTGTTATTGCTTTACGTGGTTTTATGTAATGCATGTAAGCCAGCTCCTTTAGGTGCATGTTATGCCAATTGCAACGTTTTGGGTGCGCCCTGTTTGGTTTCATGTGATATAGGCCGTCTCACCCACGGTTTTCATTGCCTGAAGATCCGATGGGCTTGAAACGTTGCCTTGTTTTTAAATAAATGTCATTCGGGAGCATTGTCTTGGGATGTGCGCACAACTCCTCTTTAAGACGCCATTACACAATTGTGTCAACATTTATCTGAGTAAGAGCATTCACAGTATGTTAACCCAATGCGCCGTCTACTCTTTATAATGGCTATGGTCATCATGTTGCCACCTAGTCGATTACGTTTGTCCGCCAACATTAGTTTATAGTAGTGTTGCACCGATACCATTTTTTGGCCCCCGATACCGATACCCGGCTGTGCAGTATCGGCCGATACCGATACCATACCGATACCACGCCGGAAAAAAAAAAAAAAAAAAATATATATATATATATATATATATATATATATATATACACAAGCTTTTTTTCTTCTAATACTAAAGAACTGCATACTCACTTGGATGTAAAATCATTGCTATCATGGCTTAATTACTAGTATAATTAGATAATATAGTATAACTAGAGATAAGTACTAGTATGTAGCGGGGTGGGGGGGGGTGGGGGGGGGGGAATCGGGGAGAAGCCGATTACAGCTTAACTCGTCGTCTAGTGTGATGCGGTCACTGTCTGTCCATTTGAGCGATCTCCCGCCTGTGAGCAAGACGCGTCTCCCTCTCTCTCCTGCTTTTTTCCCCTCTTCTCCTTGTTTGTGTCCGCATGGCACCCCGGGGAGCGGGGGGGGGGGGCATGGGTGGTGACCGGGTGCGTCGCACCGGCAGGCGGACCCGCTCACTGAGTTTCCCCGCACCGGCGCGTCCGCAGGCGGAGCAACTTTTCTGTGCGCCGCGCGGCTGAACCGCGCGCCCGCCGCGTCTCCGGTGCTTTTTTTTCTTTCTTTTTTTTGGTACTTTGTCGTCGTCGCTTGTCGGTCGGTCAACATGCGCGGCCGGGCGGCCGGAGTGGGCCAATAGGATAGCTGCTTGGCACGGCATGCACTGAACACGTGTGATCACACGCAGCAGTGAGTGAAGGGAGAGAAAGACGCAAAGCGCTGCGTTCCAAGTTTCATATTAGTATATGTAAATGGCATCGGCGCATTATTTGTTCGTACTCGCCGATACCGATGCCAGCATTTTAGCGCGGTATCGGGGCCCCTCCCGATACTAGTATCGGTATCGGTGCAACACTAGTTTATAGTCCCATTAAGCTTGACCCCCACATCGCTGCATGCAGCTATATTTGGGGGCCTAGCAGCGAAGCTGCGAAGCACCCATTGTTTTTGTATTGTTTCCTATTATTATTATTGGGGGCCTAGCAGCGAAGCTGCGAAGCACCCATTGTTTTTGTATTGTTTCCTATTATTATTGGGGGCCTAGCAGCGAAGCTGCGAAGCACCCATTGTTTTTGTATTGTTTCCTATTATTATTATTATTATTGGGGGCCTAGCAGCGAAGCTGCGAAGCACCCATTGTTTTTGTATTGTTTCCTATTATTGGGGGCCTAGCAGCGAAGCTGCGAAGCACCCATTGTTTTTGTATTGTTTCCTATTATTGGGGGCATAGCAGCGAAGCTGCGAAGCACCCATTGTTTTTGTATTGTTTCCTATTATTATTATTATTATCCTGCCATGGGAATCTATGGCAGCCCATTGAACCCCATGGTTAAGAGTTGTGAAATTTGGCACACTGATTCAGGACAGTCCCATAAACCCTGACAGCAAATTTGAGGTCGCTAGCCCATGAGCTCTAGCGCCACCAACAGGTCAAAG